>PVJA010015944.1:0-44369 GCA_004027025.1 Myocastor coypus | reverse complement strand
CCTGTAATCCCAGCGTTTGGGAGGCTGAACACAGGAGAATCACTATGAGTCCGATCTATTTAGTGAGAGCCTGGAGACCCTGTACCAAATACATAAAAGAAAAGTAAAAAACATTGAATTGTGAGCAACTTGTTCCATGAGCGCTCTGCAAGAAGAGTAAGCATGTCTAATAAATTTTAACTTCAAAGATGAATAATGCTTTGCAGTGAGGTGTGTGAGAGACCCTGAATGTCACATGATCACAACGGAGCCAGGGCTTGTTCTCTCTCTCTCTCTGTCTCTCTCTCTCTCTCTGTCTCTCTCTCTCTCTCTCTCTCTCTCTCTCTCTCTCTCTCTCTCTCTCTCTCTCTCTCGGCAGTTGATCCTCTCCCACCAGCAAGAGGTTATGGAGGAGATCTCATCTCCAGAGAAGACAGTGGATTCTTCATTTCAAATACAGTCAGGAGGGCCAGCCAGCTAGCACACCGGATTAAAGCACAAGCAAGCAGTCACAGGGATGGGGGTTCAATCTCTTGGCCTGCTGTGCTGCCCCTGACCCCAGGGCACCCTGAGAAGACAAGTGAGACCAGGAGCGGTGGCACATGCCTGCAATCCTAGGTCTTGGGAAGCTGTAAACAGGTGACTTAGTAGTGAGATCCTGAATACCCTGTAGACTCTTCCCTAAAAGACACAAAACAACAAACTAACAACCCCCCAAAAAACTCCAAAACCAAATACAATTAGGGAGGTATGTAAAAGTTTGGGAAATAGCACAAGATTTTCTAGAAAAGCACCCTTCAAGTAAGGCAGCCACAGTGGAAGCTGCAGGCCTGCTTAGTAACAATGTGTTGTCACTGTCCCATAAAAGCTTTAAGGGAAGGAAAAGGAGGTGGCAGTGGATAGGTGCCCTGTGAAATTTGCAGGAAAAGGAAATGGCTCCATGGAGCCAGTAGAGAGAAGTGAGTCTACCAGTGGCAGCGCAAGCTCTTACATGACGCCTGCCGTCCTGGTGTCTCCCCAGCCCAGGCCTCGAAGCACTTCTGAGGTGCGGGCAGGCTACTTTGTTTTTCTTTATAGTGTACATTTTCTATATGTCCTGCATTTCTGTATATATTCTTTATAATTTTATATGATACAGTATTGTAACCATTTTTATACGAATATTTTGGATTGTAGAATGAATTATCTGAGTTTTTATCAATCTTATGTGGAAATTTGTTTTGATATACGAGTGCTTTGAATTAAATGTATGTTTGTAGAATGAATTATTCTATAAAACAAGGTCCTTCTGTATAAAAATGTTGATATTTTTATTATTTACCTGAGATATTTTCTAACTATTCTTATAATTTCTTCCTTGACTTATGTACTATTTAGCTGATTAATTTTCTAAATATGCTTCCTATGTAGCTTATTAATAATGATCTATATTTTCGTTCTGGTGCAGGATGTGCGGTACTTTGCACAATTTTAATTACTTAATTTTATTTTTTTATTTTTATTTTTATTTATTTTTTTTTTGCCTTTTTTTGAGATAAGGTCTCGGTATGCAGTTGAGGCTGGCCTTGAGCTCACTTTTGTAGCTCAGGCTGGTCTCGAACTTGCACCAATCCTCCTGCCTCAGCCTCCCGGGTGCTGGGATTACAGGCATGAGCCACCACGCCTGGCTTAATTACTGAATTTTAGCACAGCAAATTTCATGGTTCAGCTGTGTGGCTCCTTGTTTTGAATGTACCTCACACTCCTGGAAATTCTTGAGCTGTGTTTGTAGATCCACATTTTATACACATATTTGATCGTGGAGGTTAATAGTGATTCACCTATCTTCTGTATCTTTTTTATTTACCTTTCTGTATTTTAGGGAAGGGTCTACAGGGTGTTCAGAGTCTCACTACTAGATGAGATTTATAGTAATCCGCCTGTTTCCAGCCTCCCATGGGCTAGGATTACAGGTGCACGTGCCACCATGTCTAGTCTCAGTGGCCAGCTCAGCTTGGTCTGGAGGCTGGGCAGGGCCGGCACGCCAGGCCCAGGGTTCGAATCCCGGGCCTCTGCACCTGCTTGCAAGTGCTTTCATCTGCTGAGCTATTTGGTCGGCCCTATCTTCTGTACCTTTAACTTGTTTACTTAATTATTTTACAGATTTCTGGGAGGAAAAATGTCTATGACCATAGACTTTGTTCTCTTCCCTTGTCCCAGGTCTTGTATTTTGAAATAGTCTTAGGATTTACCCGTTTATGATGATGCACTAGCTGGCCTGTCACTACCAAATGGGGCACTTACTGGTGCCACTACCGGGGTTATAATTATTTTGTTTACTATGAACAAAACCATTCCAACCTTCTTAGGCTTACTGCTTGTGTGACTTCAAAAGTTCAGTCAGACTTTATATTTGTGGAAAATGGTTTATAGTATCATATAACTAGCTCTTGCTTTTCTGTGTAAGCTGACCCTCCTTTTGCTATAACCGTGTTAACGTGTTCATATGTATTGCCTTAAGTGTCTCTGGGTGTTGTTTCTGTTTGTCCTGTCATTTTCTCTCTTGTGTCCTTTGGCATCTTTCCCCTTCTTTTGTTACACTGTTATCATGTAAACACTGCAGGATTATGAGAGTGCTTCAGAGGTACCACTGTTCACAAGCAGGCCAAGACATCCACAGAGAACTGCGAAACCCTGTGGCTTGAGTGCACGCTGCACAGTGGCTGCGGGATCACTCTACTCTCATGTGGTAGATCATGGAATCTGTCTCAAACAGAAGCTTTGCTGGTCACCATACGACACAGTGGTGGAAAGATGACAGAGTCTCTCCTGAAAGCCAACCTAAGGCTTTGTGCACCACAAAACTCAGCCAGTGTCCACCTGGCCCCCTTTATCACTAGCTACTGTTCTAAAACCAAAAGGAGGAAAACGTGTCAAACCATCCAGTATGTGGGGAAAGCCATGCAAAATCATCTCCATGCATACAAAAAGGGATATTACATTTAAAAAGAAACTAAAAGTGTGAATCTTGGCCTGGCCAGCTAGCTCAGCTGACTAAAGCGCCTGCTTAGGCAGAGTTCAGCAGTCGGGGTTCGATCCCTGGTGTGCCATGCTGACCCTGCCCCTGAAGTGTGCTGAGACAGCCATTGAGACTGGATGTGGTAGCGTGCTGCTGTATTCCCAGTACTTGGGAAGCTGAGAACAGGAGAATCACTATGAATTCAGTCGGCTGATGAGACCCTATAGACCCTGTAGACCTTGTCCTAAACATATTATTTTTTAAATTGTGAAACTTTCCCCAAGCATTTATTTTATTTTATTTTTATGTTTTTTAGCGGGATGGGGGTTCGAACTCATGACTTCGCACTTGCCCAGCAGGCACTTGTGCCGCCTCCCAAGCATTTTAAAAAAATAACTCACTAAGCTTGGCTTGGTGACTACACGGCAACCACTGAGGGAGAAGACCTGCGAGCAGCTGAGTGAAACCTTGGCCAGTCTCTTCAACCCATTTTACGGCAGGTAATAATACAAGGAAAGTAACTAAGGAGCCCAAAATGCACCTGGACATCGCAGGTATTTAAATATCTAAGCCAAATATGCTAGGGAGTGACGCTGGGCCAGAAGGAGCACCGCGGCATTCGTTAGAGTGTGAGGCCTGGCTCTGCAATGCATGGAAGAGGCATCTGCCCCTGAGCCAAGAGCAACCTCCGCTCTCATGGCGTATTCCCTGCACCGCAGCTCTCAGGCCTTTCCCACGGAAGTTCTACGGGCTCCGATCAGAAATATTCATCGGGTTCATTACAGTGCCTCTCCTTGGGGCCACTGAAACACAACAGCTGTTATTTAGTGTGTGCGCTTCCACTCCCTTAGATCAAGCTGTGATCACATCTGTCCTTAGCATGCCAGGACTGGCTCCCGCAGGATAAATTAAAATGCCCTGCAGTTCATACTAAGTAAGCAGGTAGAGTCACCATGCGTTCTTTGAACAGAACCAACTAATTCCAACACGCATACTAATAGTGCGGTGTGTTGTGGGACGAACTATGTCACTAGCCAGCAGGAAAAGATGCTTGATGAGCTCTGGAGGGCTGTGGCTGGGCGCACACAGCCAGTCCATCCATTTCTTTGTCTGTTATCTTTAGTTGAATGGGATGGCAAACGTTTTAAAAATATTAAAGTATCAAAACATAGAAGGACATGGGGATCCTGAAGACGGACCTCAGCCCCTTCCCTCTGGACTAGCATGGGTGGATGGTGCCAGACACAGGAGGGAGCTGAGTCTCCAAGGAGGCAGGATGACCCAGTCGCTGCTCAGCCGCCTGCACCAATCAACGAAGTGGTGAAAACAGCACTCTCTGCGCGTGGGTGTGTGCTCAGGTCTTCTGAGATGCCTCAGTTGCCGTCTCATTGCTGGGATGGGATACCTGCAGGTCAAAGAAGGAGAGGTTTATGGTGGCACATAGTCGGTTGCAGGTTTAGCCCTTAGTTAGCTGACTCCGAGGTGGGGTGGGGTGGCAGAGGAGAAAGAGTCCGTGGCAGCGTAGCCGCTGACAGCGAGGCAGCAAGGCCCTAGTCCCACGGCCCCATGTGGAGCCAGTTGCCTGCCACAGTGCTCCTCAGGCTATCCTTCTGTGGTGCAGTGGTTTTGTGCTGACAGCCATTCCTGGGGATGCTGGAAGGGAGGGGAGAAGCAGGAGCCCCTCGCATGACAGAGGGCAATGGAGCATCATCCTAGGTAGTCATGGTGCCCAAGGAGTCCATCTTCAAGTGGCCGTCTGCAGCCGGGCAGGAGGTAGCCGCAGGCTCTGATGTCCTCATGTTGCCCCTGAGCCTGTGAGCATCTCGGCTACCCCAGCGTGCCATACAGACACTGTGTCTGTGTGGACAACAGTGGGCTCACCTCCCGAGGCTAGAGACCGAGTTCCCGGCTCTCCCTCCCACTCTGGTCTCTGTTGGCTCTTGCTGCTGGATGAGAGGTCCGTCATCCTCAGCCAATCAGCAGTAGCTCGGGGATAGAGATGGCATGACTGCGGTAGTTGATTTCCATGGGGCGCGTGTTGATCAGTAAGGTACAAGGTGATAGAAGAAGACCACAGACCACAAATTGCCTTTCCTTCCTCTCTCTTATGGAAGGTTCCATGGTCTTCCTGGAACATTTCTCAGGAAATGTCCCTCAGGCCCAAGTGAGTAGCACAGCTGTGAATGAGCACAAGGTGTCTTGTGACGGGCCAGAATGCCTTTCCTTCCCGGTGGCTTTCCTCACTCTTAATGTCTGGTTTGGTTCTCCCGATGAAACATTCCATCTCGGCTTTGCTCAAGCTCCGCTTCTGATGCACCAAGTGTGGGGCTGTGGGGCCTAGAAGCTCATTTTCCACACTGCGCATGCAGTGGCGGTGGTCCAGGGCTGGGGGTCGCTCTAGCTGCGTGGTGGGCGCGGTGCCTTTCTGCCACCCATCACGGGTGGCAGGCATCGGTCAGGCAAGTATCTCTAATATTTGTAAGCATGCTTGCAGTATTTCTAAGTCTTAAAGGCATTGTGGAAGTAAACTAAAAGAACTACGTCAGTTTACTGCCAGGCCTAAAATCTGGAGAGGGCTGATGTCACCTTTGAAGGAGATTGTTATACCCAGGAGCCCCAGGATGTTCTAGATGAATGCCAGGGCCAGCAGTTCACTACACACCTAGAAGCCTGGAAAAGAAACTAAATACTCAAGTTTCCAAGCCTCCTGTGTGACAGTCAAGTTCTTCCATAATGTCTCCAGCCTGTAACTCAGTGCTTGTTGGGGGAAGAATGTGAACCCCGACTCCCCCAGTCCTTCTTGTTGATCCATAAAATTGCCAGGGAGATGCGGCCTTGTTCTTCCCAAGGAGGCTGACGTGAGGACACTACCTACAGCAACCGTGTCCGTGTGGTTACGTCCTCCTCCGTCCACATGCGGTTTCCCTCCCATGAACTCTGAGCAGAGAAACAGTCACTGCATCCGGCAGATATAGGCTAAGTCCCTGGGGATTTAAGGGGCTGGCTAACATGTGTGCTTGTGGGTGCTAGGGGCACACAGGTGGCACTGTCACTTAGGATCTTCATCTTGAAGAGGAGAATGTAGGATTGAACACTGGAGAATTCAGAGCAGCACACACCATGACTTAGGATTAATTCTTCTTCCAGAGGCATTTGAAGCCACTTGAAAGAATTCATTCACCTGAACTCCTGAAAAGCTGCCATGAAGCAGAAAGTTGGAGAGGCCATAATTTCCCTGGCATTTATTTTTATTTTTAAAACATATTCTAAAAAAAAAAAAAAAACAGTAAAAACCAAAGGAGAAGAAACAATGTGGAGTTTCACTAAAGAAAATGATAGGAATTCAACAATGCTTCTTGCATTGCGTTTTGCTGTCTTCAAATTAGTTAACATTTAATTTTTTCTCTCTTCAAATTCTCATAATTTTTGACCAGTTTTGCAGGCTTGCATCGCTGGTGCTTTGTTGAGGAGCGTCAGAAGGGTTGCGAGGGTGGGATCGGAGGCCAGAGACTGTTTATTACTAGAAACCTGAAAACCCATGGTTGACTACATTCCTCTAGGAGACCTAGAAGGGCTTTCTTCTCAATAAAGCAGTAGAGCATGCGGGGTATCCTGGTTCACACCTGTAATTTGGGCACTTAGGAGGCTGAAGTCGGAGGATGGCTTTGAGTTTGAGGCCACCTGGGGCTACAAGGTGAGTCCAAGTCCAACCTGAATTACATAGTGAAACTCTGTCTCAATAAGATGTGTGTGTGTGTGTGGGGGGACAAAAACAAACAAACAAACAAAAAAGAACAAGACGATAAAACATGCCTTCCTGCAGGGATCAAGAAAAATCCGGACAAAATATGGCCATGGCTCTGCTCTGTGGGTGGGGCCGAGCAGCCATGCGTGGAAGCTGGAGATGCCCAGCACAGGTGGCCACGTTCCATTTTGCGGTGACTGATCCTGTGGGCGTGAAGCTGCCGAGCTGTCGGTCTCCCCAGCGGTAGTGGTGACTATGGGATCCGGATAGGAGGCAGCGGCGTGGCTGCCCACTGGAGCAAGACTCTAGCACAGGGGCTGTGTGGTCTGAGTGGCAGTGAGAGGAAGCCTCAGTCCACAAGAGCCTTGGGTGGCCTAGAGATGGTGTGTTTTTGTTCCCACGTGGCTGGCTGGCTGACTAGAGCACTGCTCTCGCTTTCTGAGAAAGAGCAAGAGCTGCCACGCGGATGATTAAAGTCGACCTCAGCAGTACAAAGCTGTGACCCAACTCTTTATCAGTCGGTGTCCACTCACTGTCAACCCCTGGCATGGAGACATTTAATTTAAAGTCCTGGACGTGTCCCCTTTAGATAGACTCTAGCATGCGCCTTCTAGACGTTTCCTCTGATCCCTCCACAGCGGGAATTGCAGCCACCTGCCGGTGAACCTGCACAGTGGGCGTGAGGCGTGGCCAGGTCTTGAGGACCCCTACATAGGGGCCAGGGCTGCTGCCCAGGTCAGTAGATGCAGCACCGTCACCATCAAGTAGAGTGGGAAGCACGGAAGCTGTAAACGGAAGCCCAGTTTCCCACCTCAGGATGCACACAACCCTGCTGGGGCCAGCTGTGTGGCTTATCTGCACGAAATGCAGCGTTGAAAGATAGGAGCGGCAACTGGAAGGACATTTACCTTGGTTCTGAGACCAACGCAGGGAGGGACACCCGAGCAAGGGCGTGCAAGGGAACTTTCTGTCCCCAGGAGCCAGAAGCAGAAACGGTACCATGTTCTCAAGGAAAGAAGAGGCGAGGGCTGGCCTCACACTGTTGAAGGCCTGCGTCCTTGTTTTATCCCAGTAACCTCTGCGCTGTCCGGCCTTTGTACAGCGGACAGACATCGCGGGAAGCGGAGGGGGGCCGTGCAGCACAGACGCGAGTGGCCCTGCAGACCTCGGTTGCTGTGCTGACTGCCGAGGAGGTCCCAGGCGCAGCGCGCAGCTGTGGACTGCACGAGGAGTCCTCCGTGAGGCGCTCCATGGGGACGGTGTGTGGCTGCTTGTCTTCCCAGGGTAGAGGATGGCTTACGCCCCTCAGTCAATCCCACAGAGCCACCGATTGCCCCAATGTGATGTAGAACGCCTTTCTGGGCCGCTGTGTCGGTGATGTCACCCCCATCCGATCTCCTGAGCAGCGGCTCCTGCCCTGGCTTACACAGCAACACACCGCAGACCAAGTGGCTTCAACAGCCAATCTCTGTCTTTTCCTGCTGTGCAGACCGCAGGCTCAAGTCGAAGCGCTAGCAGACTCCGCCATCGCTGCGGGCTCTCTTAGTCCTCCTTCTTTTGAACTGCATCAATAAAAATTCCAGAGGTGGTGTGGCTCGCCAATGGCAGAAGTTATTTCTGGCTGTTGTAGAACCTGGAAAGTGCCAGGATGATTGACGGTGATGAAATCTGCTTCTAGGTTCACAGAGGCTAGTGTGTTGGGGCATCCTCATGTGGCCGCAGGGACACGCGGGCTCTCTGGGTTTTTTCTAAGGAACTGGCCTCACTCAGGAGGCTCCACACTTAGGGCTGTATCACCCCAGTGCCCCCAGCTTCTGATGCCATCAAGCTGAGATTGTAACAAGTGAGTTTTGGGGGACACAGATATTTAGGAGGTAGGACTGTCTCTTCCTGGGGTAGGGACACCTTCTTGCTCTGTCCCTTTGCTTTGCTTTCCTGGTTGTGAAGGCGCTGGTCCCAGGCCTCCACACGCACGGTGCTAACGACCTCCCTGAAGCTCTGCCCCTTTACACCTTCCCACTGGGGACTGTGGCTGCAGGATGTGAATTCAGTAGCAGACAAGACACTTTAGTTTAAAACTGCTACCACACATGCCCTGCTAAGAAATGTGTTGCCCAAGAGTATAAGGAAAACCCTGTGAAGGTTCAGACCCTGGCTGGGGGGGAGAAACGCTAAGACCAGCACACTCCACAGTGGGTGAATGCTTGCTTCACTTGACACATGAGACTCAGAAGCAGGTACGATGCTTTTACAAACCTCAATATTTTAGCCGGGAATGGTGGTGCGTGCTTGTAATCTGAGCACTTGGGTGGCTGAAGCTGGAGGATCGGTGGGAGTTTGAGACCAACCTGGGCTACAAAAGTGAGCTCAAGGCCAGCCTGAACTGTATAGCGAGGCCCTGTCTCAAAAAGACAAAATTTTTTTTTTTCTTTTTGCAGGTACCATGTCTGCTGCCTTTGGGAATACAGATTCCCCAAATGGCTCCCAGGTCTAGGGCCTGGAGCAAGAGAGGGCACTGACGGGCATGTATGTAGCCATGGTGTACCGCTTGGGGCTTGCTCTTTGAGCTGTACAGAGCGTCCAGTGCCATTGTCACTCATCTCTGCAGTAGCCTTGGCATGGGCCCTGGTGCTCATGAGGAAATGTGTGCCGTTCCATCTAGAACTACTTTCCAAGTGAGAAACAACTTCTTTATTATTTGGCACCAGCATAGACTGTGACAAAAGACACCATGCCGTGACATGACCCTGGTACGCCTGCTGCTGCTTGCAGAGAACTCAAGGAGTGAGGCGGCGGCAGGGAACGTTCACACCATCTGCCTCCTTCCATTCTCACACCTCGACTTCAAGCTGTGTGGCCTGGTGTCTCACTGAGGGAGAGAACAGGGCTTGGGCCCGGGGCGCAGCCATGGACATGGTATTGCCTGTGTTTCCCAGGGCCTCTATGACAAAATACACAGCCAGGGAGACTTCAAAGAACCCGGACTTCCTCACCCACACACTGGAGGCTGCAGGCGCTGGAGTCACAGGGTCAGCTGGGCCCGGCTCCCCCAGCGTGTCTCCATGCTCCCAAGCTCTTCCAGCCTCTCAGCCTACCACCGTTGCCCCCCTTGCTAGCAGATGCGTCATCGCTCCAGCGTCAGACTACATCCTCAATGGCTGTCTTCTCCCGCAGTTTCTACGTCATCTTCCGGCATGCATATCTGAATTTCTGCTTCCTGTATGCACACTGCTGCAGGATTAGCTCCCCCGCAATAGCTTTCCAACTTGATCACATCTCTAAAGATCCCATGTCCAACGATGTCACCTCAGCAATTTATTTTCCCACGTGTTTCAGCTCCGTGGTTAGCTTGTACCATGGCTTGGGAGCCACAAAGCTTCAACCGTGTCATCCCCAAAGTCAGTGAGGGGCAGGAGCAGAGCCTGGCTGGCATGCTGGGAGCAGAATGGTCTGGGTAAGAGACCCACGCGTAGATTCTGGGGGGGGGGATGAGGTGAGCACACACCCTGCGCTGGCCAGCCTTGCACCACCGCTGCCCCAAGGCGTGCATGCCGGGCCAGGCACAGAGACCTCCTAAGAGGCAGAGCGTGGCTTCCTGCTGTCTCTCAAGGGAGCAGGGAAGCATCTGTGTCTTTCTTCTTGTTTGTAATTTCTTACAACTTTTAAAATTTTTTTAATTATTTTTTTTTCTTGTTTCAGAACTTTTTTTGTTTGTTTGTTTATTTATTTCTATGGCCGGTTCAGCCTGCCCTGAGGGCAGGGCTGGCACAGCACGTGGTGCCGGGGATCCGGGGATCGAACCGCGGTCCCTGCAGCCGCCTAAGCTTTCCTAAGCACGCCCTTTAGACCACTGAGCCATCCCGCCGGGCCCCCTTACAACTTTTTTAAAACCAACTCTGCGTGCTTCTATCTGGTGATCTCAACGACTAGTTTGAAGACAGCAATGTGCAGTACAACGATTACTGTTGAATTCCCATTGTTTATATTTAGTGAAATTCTGTATAGTTTCTCATGTTTTTTTGTTTTTCACTATTCTGTATTGTCTTTTTAAAAAGTTCACAAGGTTCTTCTCGCGCACGCACAGGCACCAGGACTCTCGGAGTGTCTGCCTCACTCACAGTCTCCTCCCTCAAACACAGCGGTGAGGGCGGTGTTTCTTCCCGGACCTTCCCGAGTATAAATGCATAAATAAACAAATATTGAAATAATGCTGTCTTAGCTACTTTTTACTCATTGTTGGGACAAATACCTGACACTCAAAATGAAGGAAGGAAAGGTTTATTTAGCTCACACTTCGTGGAGGCTTCAGTCCTTACTCGGCGGGCCCAAGGCTGAGTGGAGCAGGGCAGAGGGCATCCAGTTCATGGCGATGGAACAGCAACAAAATGGTGGCAGAGGCAGCCAACCAGTCAGGGCAGCAGAGCAGCAGCATGAGTCTGTCTCTCTGTCTCTCTTTGTATTACATTCAGGCTCTCTGCCTCAGCCTATTCACCTCAGGCTACACCCATAATCCCAGAAGTACTTACAGCACATAATCCCAGGGATCATGGATCAAGTCTCAAACTCTAGATCAGTACTAAAACACATAACCCCAGTGACTCATGAGTCAAGTCTCAATCTATAGAAGTCTTCGCCCATGACTGCATGAGGCTTTGGGGGGACAACTAGATATACACCATAACAGATGTGGGACTTACTTTGGATACAATTATAATTTTGGAATAAATAATTATGGAAATCCCCGCCCCCCCAGTGAGCACGGTTTCCCTCCTAGTTA
Organism: Myocastor coypus; assembly: GCA_004027025.1. NCBI lineage: Eukaryota > Metazoa > Chordata > Mammalia > Rodentia > Myocastoridae > Myocastor > Myocastor coypus. Next base: position 32,870 of record PVJA010015944.1, on the reverse strand, counting down.
CCCAAGTCAGCGGTAACACTGCGCATGCTTCTAGGCAAAAGCCAGCGCTAAAGCTGGGTGTAGTGGGCTTGAGTCGCTTCCCACTGAGCTTCCAGGCTCTAGCAGCAGTTGAATTGCCAGCCCAGACCTTCCTCAGTGGGGCCGCGCTGCTTTCATCAGAAATCCTGCATGCTTTAGAGACTGACTGCGGTCACTGCCGGTGGAGTACTTGGAGCAAGCACCTGTGTACATCCATAGGAATCCTCCCCCAGTATCCCACCCAGCATACCCTTGCCTCGGAGCAGCAGACTACTGCTCAGGCCAAGGAGACAGCACCTTGCCTTATGGCCATACACACCGCTGTTTCTACCACGAGCTGCTGACCTAGGATACCCAGCTACAAGTCCACTCGGGGGCAGCACCTGGTGGAAGGGAGGGCCGCCCAGGGAGCTCTGAGTGGGAACAGGCACAGGGCGGGTCACTGCTGAAGGTGGCCACGTCCCCTGTGTGCGATGTGCCCCTGTAGGAGCTGGCCCTTCTCTTCTCAACTCCTCACAGTCCACCTTAGGCTTCAGGCTTCCTGCAGTTCTTTGCAGTTAACCTTAGGTTCTTTTGGTCTGAGCATCTTGACCCTTGAAGGTAAAATGTTTCCTATGGGAAATCGTGCTCAAACGTGAGTTTGGAGTCTTATTCCACTGCAAGAGCTTGAAGGGAGAAAGGATTTCTACCTCTGGGTAAATCCTTTCCTTGCTGGGGAGTGGGAGGTGCTGTTCCCCTCTCTGTGGTGCTGAAGGTGCTGGACTGAGGCCGGAGCAAGATTGACTTTTGAAAACAACGCATGTCGGTCTATAAGAGCACAGGGTAGGAGTGATCTAGGGCCACATTTTCCTCGCCTCTCCACTCAGTGGGCTGTGCAAGGTGGCAGTCTACTTCAGAAGCAAGCCCCAAGGTCTGCGATGGTGCTGAACACTTAGCAGTATCTTGTTCTTTTCTGTGAAATGGAGGATGACTGAGCCCTGCGCCAAGCTGCACCTGTGTGTGCCCTTCCTCTCTCCCGTGTTGCCACGAGGTTGCAACTCCCAGGTGCGATTGGCTCCTGGGTTTGAACAGGCTGTCCTGAAATCCTCAGGCTCCTCATCTGAAACTACCGTCAGCCCTCCCAAGACTTACGCATGAATCCAGCTTCTCGAGGTGTGGAAAATTCTCCTAAATCCTTGTTGATCTACTTTTTTAACCTAACAATGTACCTCCCTTTTGCTTTCAGCAGAATCTTAAAAAGATGATGCCCCAAAGGCCTTATCTTGTTCATCATACCTACCAGTTAATCGGTATTGTAAAGGACAACAGTGTTTCTGAGTCAAATTCTGTTGTGAGTGGTCTTGCCTGTTAACTGAATGTGCACATATTTGAGAAGCATCACACGGCCTCCCTCCAGAGCAGTCTCCTCTTCCCACCTGCTCTGGTGCATTCATCCTTTCCACCCTACTGTCAGGCTGAGTTCTTGCCTTGGGCTCGGATTTTGCCTTGCATAACAGTAGGGATAGAGGATATGTTTGCTCTGTCTGAATAAGAATGTTACCTGAAATCATCCCTTTAGAGCCTTTCTTTCCCTCTTCTCTAAGACTATAGTGACTGCCAGAGGGAAGCAGAAGAATATTTAGACCAGTCTCTACAAAGTCTGTCTACTTCAACAGATCCTTAGGTGCTTAGGCTTCAGTCTGCACGAAGTTGAGCTAGTTGCCTAATTGCCACATATTAGCCCCTTGGGGACAGTCAGCCCAAATCGTGAAGATGTGAGGTGTGTGTGTGTGTGTGTGTGTGTTGAAGATTCTTTGGTGTGTACCCAAAGTTGGTTATGCTAGACTTTGAGACATGAGCCGCCATAGCCCCTGCCCTTGGAAGGCCTCATCCCCGACTGTGGAAGACAAACAGATGCTTCGTGAGTGACCAAATGAGCAGTGGGGTGCCAGGTGCGGTGCAGCGGCTCCAAACAGTCCTCCGAGCCACTGCAGAGCGTGTGGCACGGTCCAGGGAGCCATGGGTTGCGGGGGAGCACACTTCTGTGTGCTGGCACTTGTCCAAATGGAAGACAGGAGACAACCAGGCCGTGTTGCTTCTGGAAGGCAGTCACCGCTGCTGCCGCTACCCCGACAGGTCTGGGTATTTTTGGAAACATGAACGAAAATACCAAGTTCTTCTATTTAAAATGTATACTTCTTCCTGTGCTTTGCAGCTTGCAGCCCACCTCTGAGTCTTCCTACGGAAGCTCTCTTCCTGCCCCTTTATAGCAACCTGCACGGGCAATCCTGTCTCTGAGACTCCCCGCCGCAGCCGGCATCAGGCACTGAGGCACCGCCCTTCACACCGGGTGGCTCTTGCCAGGACCCAGTGTCCAGGGCCAGAACGCAGCTTGCAACTTGGCTGTGTTGCTCAGCTTCTCTTCTACTGAGCCAAACCTCATGACATCCCTAGCTTAGAGAGGAAGCTCGTCTTGGGCTCAGCGTTTCAGGGTTTTCAAGTCCATGGCCAAAAGGCTTGCAGGCAAGAGTGCCGGGGCTGAAGGACCTGGCAGGGCACAGCTCAGCACTTCATGGCGTCCAGGAAGCAAAGAGCAGAAGAGTGCCAGCGAGAGACGTGCCTCCCACAGGCAGCCCCCCGCACCCACTCCCTCCAGCTGCCCCAGACCCTGACGGCGCATTTAGCTACGAACACTGAAGCATGAATCTGAAGGTGCTGGCAGCCTACCCACGATCCGGGCTCCTCTTGAAGTGTCTCTTGGTCCAGCGAAGCTGCGCAGGCTGACTGGGAAGCCCACCATCATCCAGACCTTATGAAGCCAAATGCGTCTTATTTGCTATGTGTTCTGCAGTTACACACAGTCTGTAATGGCAAGCGGAAGCACAGAACTTAGCTCACAACCTTCCAGCAACTTCTCCTTTCACCCTGAGTGCCAGGAACATGTACGTCCTGCAGGGCCCCAGGAGGCCTTTGATGACAGGGTCCTTCTGTCCCCCTGGAGTGGTTGGCCTTCCTGGCTCCTTTGGTCTCTGTCACCCTGGCCTCGTCATCGCTCCTGGATGCCTCCTGCTCTCAGCCATCCCTGCTTGCACCAGAACTCGAGGTAGCCTTCACCCTGTCCACTAGGTCTCTGATCATTTGGGACATGTGACAGCTCCTCCTAGAATGGCTGCTTTGCCCCTTCCCTCACGCTCACCTTTACCCACGGGCCTGCTTCGCCATGGCGCTCCTTCTCACCCATGTTACCTGGCACCATTTTGTTGGCTTACTGGTCCTGTTTGCCCGTCTGTTCATCCTCCTGCCAGGGACCCTGGACCTCCTTTCTCCCTGGGGCTCTTGCCTCAGTTAGAGCAGCAACCACACAGCTCACAGTCCGAGCTCTGTCAGCCTTTGCCAAACAGGTCACCGAGAGTGTCCAGGGCGCTTTTACTCCTTCAACCCACCTTTGGTTGCAGACTGACTGTGCTTTAAGGCTTGTGACCCTGCATCCCTGAATATTTTTTTTCCTTCTATTTCTATTTCCAGGGCCTCCAGGGCCTCCAGGGCCTCTGCAGTACTCAGGGATCCCATAGAGACAGAGAAAGAGGGTAATTATCTGCCTGGTGCATAGGAGATGGTTATTCAGATGTCCTAGTCGAAAAGGAGAATGAGCAGACTGCACCAAACCCTGGGGCCAGTTCGCAGGCTGCTCAGCACAGTTTATGCCTCCAGAGCTCGGTGAAGAGGAATTGCGTTTGCAGGGAAGAGCATGGCTTATTAAATGAGTTTCCCCACCCACCTACAGTGCCGTGCCGGTGTAGGCACGGGTCACGGAACACCTCCCCTGGGTGGGAGATGGGGACGGAGGTGCAGGAAGCTCACAGCAACCCTTGGCCCTCAAGGAGCTGGAAGTCTCAGATGCTGGGTGGCCAGGCAGGTGGTGGCAACGACAGTGGAGAGAGAGATGAAAAGGTCCACTTTGCAGTCTCAGGACTCTCATAGTTTTGCTTTTCTCCAGATGCACAAATCTCTTTTCCATTAGCGGCTGACACACATCATTTTCTTTGCTGACAATGTCACATCCAGCCGCGGAGACCAACTGTAACGGTGCCGCTTCCAAGAAGGATGGCCCACTCTCGAAGCATACTTTATTGCAGCCCTTTCCAGGTGCACACATTCTCCCTGTGCAGCTGAAAACTCTTGCAGCACAGGCTGTCTCTCTGTCTGCCATTTGATTCTGTCATAGTTATTGCAGTGCTAGATTTTGCACTTGAAGGGCTATAGAGGCACCTGGAAATACAGACTCACCCCAGGGGTCAAGCAGGCATCTGAACATCTATGCAGGCACCCACATGTCTAGAGAGGCACTAAGGTGTGTACTGAGGCACCCATATGTCTAGAGAGCATCCCCATGCCTCCAGAGGTACCAAGGGCGCTGGAGAAGCACCACTAGGTTATAGACTCGGGGGGCGGGGTGCTATCTTTCTGCAATATCTGAAAATATCTATTGAGGGTCTGTTGCTTTAGAAATCTTGCTGTTTATGTCACAGATGCCTCCCCTTTGAATTGAGTCCTTCACCAGAATCCAGCAGTGGGGCCTTCTGTAAAAGAGCATTCGTTTGGTACCTTAGTCCTTGGGGCAGAAAATCCAGAGCTTGTGGGTCCCAAAGGCAGCACTGCTGGGACCCTTCTGTCCTTCTGCCTCACAACCCCTAGCAGATGGCTCTTCACTCCAGAGTCAGAGGAGAAGTCTGGCTTTTCCAAACACGACCTCTGTGTGTGAGGTAGGAGGAGGAAACCGAGGCAAAATTTTTCTCTCTAGGCTTCAAATTTTATTCAAAGAAGGAAGCCTTCTGGGCAAGTTCCGCAATGAGTTGCATCGCTCTTGCTCTTCAGAGATCAGTATTTTAGTATTCAGTCTGCTAAATTGGGGTGATGGGTGGCAAAGTGGTGCGAGGCGGCTGGCTGCACGTGCAGGACCTGCTCGGGGGTGAGCTTGTTCCTGAAGCGCGCAGGAACGCCCAGGGGAAGCTCCGCGAGAGCCCCAGCAGCGTGAAGAAAGGACTGTGCGTGCCTGCAGCGTGGCCTCTCTCAGCAAGGTTTGCCCTTGGTGCGGTCAGAGCGTGTCTGAATCCTACATGAATCCAGCACTGTACAGTGAAAACTTTATGAAAACAGGCCACCTTACTGAACAAAAATTAGGTAGTATTTATTCGGTATTAGCTGACAGGTTGTAATATTCCATGGGAGGTCTGATTCTTCACAAGTTAAAGCAGAGCATAGTACCATGTTGGCTTCTGACGTCGCTTTGCATGTATTGAATACTCCCAGCCACTGAACCCCATCTTTTCTCGGTCACCTCTTTCTTGTTACCATCTCACAATAGCAGCTGCTTCGCCATGGGCTCGGCCTGGGTCAGTGAACCCGAGAAGCCCTTTGCTTGCTGCCCACACAGCGCACACTTCCACCTGCCCTGAGACTTTCCCTTTGATTAGTCTTCGTTCCCATGTGCGTGCCTATGGCCTCTTATGTACAGCCCGGAAGTGAGGCATTAGTGCGCAGGGATGCCAACTTTGACCAAAAGGCGGGGCCGGTGTCGAAGCGCTCACTCCTGTCTCTCCCTCGCTTTATGCCACGAGGTACATTTAGGGAAGTCTTCCATGGTGCACTGCTACAGTTTGAGCAACCGGCCCCCTCACTCTGCAGCCAGCTAAGTGATGGGCTTTGTATTTGCGCTTCATTCCTTATGGCTTCATTGACCTTGTCTCTTGTGGGGAGCAGCTAAGCTGGAGAGGAGTCTCACTTATGGGGCTAGAGCAAGGCCAGCCCCAAGAATGCCGGTGCCCAAGGCGAGCCAGGTGCACAAGTTGCGAGACAAAGCGGCTTCACCTGACATGACCTACCCAGTGTGGAACTGGTGAACTGCAGGCGTTGCAAAGTTCCATTCACCCACCAGGACAGGGGGCCTCTCCCCACTTCAGCTTTCTGCATGCTGGTTCTTCTTTTCTTCCCTTCTCTTTTTCTCTTCTTCCTTTGCTTCACTTTTCTTTTCTTTCCGCATCTAGGGCGGGGTCTACAGGATGTTCAGAGTCTCACTACATAGTGATTCTCCTGCTTATAGCCTTTTAAGTGCTGGTGAGCCACCACACCTGGACTCAGTCACCGTCTCAGCATGCCCCAGAGGCGGGATGGGGCCAGCACAGCAGGCCTGGGATTGAACCCCTGGCCCCAGCCTCTGCCTACACAGGCGCTTTAATCCTCTGAGCCATTTGGCCGGCACTCTTGTCCACATTTCTTCATCCTCCATCATTCACCCCCTGGGAATTTCAAGAGTGGCACTGGGCATGGCATTTTGGCGCCTGCACAGGAAACTGCGGTGTGAAGAAACTCATCACAGAGCAGGTGAGAGCACACCTCAGGGTGCACATGTGAACCAAATAGGCCCAGGAGAGCGAGCGGGTAGAACAGGCTCACAAAAAGCATATGGGTGAGAAGTGTATTGATATCAGTATTGATCCCATTGAAGTCATCAATATTGATTCCATCACTGGGTGGAAAACAGAAGCCAAACAGTTTACCAAGTAAAACAGATGCATGGAGAAATGCTTATTGTGCGAGTGATTCCAGTATTTACCTTTTCCTTTTGGCTTTTGGTCAGGAGCACGTCTATGACCATACATCTGTTGAGACAACCACAGTAGACTTGGCTGGAGCACTACCTTTCAGCTAAGTGCTCAGCGTGAAAAGGATAGTGGAGCGAGAGCCCTCCACCCCAGCAGAGCTCGAACGCCCTAGCTTTGCTGGCTCAAGAGAAGGAGCAATGGGATAAAGCAGACCTTTCTCCCTCCACTAGACAAGTGTCGCACTGAGACTTCTGTTGCCCAGCTGCCCAAAGTAAATCTGACAGCCCTAACTGCGCGGTAACTGGCTCATTTTCCTTTCTCAGTTCAGAAAAATGTTGCTGCATCCCAGCCGAGAATCCCACCCTTCACAGAATGGAATCATTCACTCTCTCTCGCTTGCAGTTGGTGCCAAAAGAAGCCAAGGGATGGGAGAAGCCCTGGAGGACTTTCAACATGTCTGCCCTGCTACTGAAGTCCAAGACCACAATAATCCAGAATGATTCACAGGTCTTCATGAAGACCTTAACAGAACTAAAACAACTGCCACCTATGGCCGCACAGCTCCTTTTACCCTGGATTTTATAGAGCTTATAGGGTGGCAGGCTATGGCTCCTAATTATTGGAAAGGAGTGGCTAAAGTGTACTCAGGTCTGCTGGGTGACTCATTGCAGAAGCGAATTTACTTATTTATTTATTTGTGGATCAGCCTGTTTGCAGTGTCACCCATGAGTCTGTTACAGCAGAAATTCCCTACAACCCTGAGGTCATAGGGTTGTTGAGTGTGCTCACATACGCTCAAAATTAAACTACAAAAACAAAATGGGAACCCTCCTGTGCAAAATTCAAATCTCATAATTGGTTTCATGTGTCATTGTATACTATTAATTTTTAAAATATCCTGAGGATGAGCCTATATCACCAGAAAGACAACTCAACCAGGTAAAGGAGGAGAAGCTAGGAAAGGTCTTCGCTGCACACTGGATCTTTGCACTAGATCCTCATACCGCACAGGGACCCGACCCAGTACTCACTTGAGGCTGACAGTCTGCTTGTGTCTTTCCAGAGAATGCCGAGTGGCCTAGCCAAGTGACAGTGCATACTGTCCAGCTGTGTTATGGACCCACACCCCCGGAAGGAGTTGGTTCCACCTTCCGAGGAACTGATGCTCAGTCCTGTCCAGTGACACCTTAGAGACCATGCGCAAGCAGGTCTGCAAGGCAAGGAGATGGCGTGACCTGACTTAGGGGCCACAGAAGAGACTGACTCAGGATGCCCAGAAGCTAACGGAATTAAAGGACTGAGTAGGTGACAGGGTGTATGTCGATGATTCGTCTGGAGGCCACAAGAAAGGAGGAACATGAAATTGCAAGTATTCTTGAGACAAAATAAAATGCAAAAATATTAATTGTAGATAAAATATTTTGATCCTTCAAATTTTTCTTGTGAGAGATCTTTGCTAACTGACTGATAAAAATTCTTACTAGTCCATTCATACTTATAAACTTGTGAAATTATTAAAAAGTTATTACAATTTGAACAAAATTGTATTTGAGTGCACTTTGATTTTGTGAGTAGATCATCTGTGTAGATCTATGTATTTCTCTGGTTGCCCAATCTGTAAACAGCTGTTCTTATTAGAGCTCAGTATCTTTTTTTCTTCTTTTTGCATTTTTTGATTTTGAAGCATGTGTTCATAATTTAATTTTGTTTGTAGATTTAGAAAACATGCTTCCACCTGGGCTATCAGCTGGACAAAATGATCTTAAAACTGGTTTTCTTATAAGTCATCAGAAATTTGTTAAGGCAACTAAATGGGAACTGTTCAGGTTTGGAGAATTATAGGTCAGGGCTCCATTTGGTGAAGACAGGGGCAACTACCTGGGAAAATCATAAACAAGTTTTTTTTTCATTAATAAGAAGCCTTGTTGATCTCCATAGTCTTATGAGAAATTATATATTTCTCAAAATATATTATCGTGCTATGTTTATACTAGTCATCACCGAAAGGTCAAGTTTTCCAGAAATAAGACAGTAAGGTTTTCTGATTTAAAGATGTTATGGTACAAAACAAAATTAACAAAGAAATATTTTCTTATGGCCATGACAATTGATTGCTGTTAATTTCATGGTATATTAAATATATTCAAGTCTTGTGAATATCCATGTCTTACAAAATGTAAAACTGGGATTGCTTATGGTGATAGATCTTTGCTTTCAGATTCAGACACATGCCTCTTTCCTTTGGGCTTCAGCTACTTGTGATAGAAGGTTCATGTCAGACCAACATGAGGTCACTAGCCAATAATAATATTTTTAACAAAAATTCAGTGCTATTTATGCTATGTACGTGCCCTTACATTTAATCAGCCCGGACAGCATCACATACTTCACTGACATCCCATTAAAGGACAATAAATTAGCTGAGAGCTTCTTATGTACTAGACAGAGGTGATTTACTAAAAAGGCTACTCTGTGTCTAAATGGAAATTTAAGTGTATTATAAAATAGCATGATTGGCATGCTAAAATTTTGTGTATAGCTTTTGATCTCGATTTTTCTGCATAAAACTGTACAGCATTTTTCTATTGATATTTTACAGAATTTGACTACTACAACCTTCACTGTTGTAGGAAATAGTGGTTCTATTTTGCATTTACAGGTACGTAATATTTAGATAAAATTATGATATGAAGATCATGGCTTCCATTAAAATGTAACGTCATTGGTGCTCTCTTTTTGATATCCAATGGCTGAGGTTTAGAGGCCAAAAGCTAGAAAGAAAGAAGGGTTTGGAGAACAGTCATTTGCGCTCAGGCCCTCTGAGGTCAATAAGGACCTAGCGCTTAGGCTGCCACATCCTCTGACTTAGTGGGTCCCTGGCCTCCTGACCCAGGAGGTGGCTGAATGGCAGAGGAAGGAGGTCAGTGGCTTAGAGTGAGCTGTACGGGTTGATGCATCCTGTCAACTCGAGAAGCTTAGAAGTTCAATTAAGTGACTCAGCAGGGAGCCAGGATTCTTACTTTGCAAAGATCCTCATCCTGCCCAAGAGGAGGGCATGGGTGGTGTGTGAGTTCTACACCCCCAGCCCCAGGGTAGTTGGTTTACAGTACAAGGGGCTAGAGGCCGCAGCTGCTGCCCTTCCCTTTGCTCTTCACTGCTTTCTGCTGCCAAGAGCTGCTGCTCTCTGCCGTGAGCCACTCACCCAGCTGATTATGGACTGAAACCTCCACAAGCTGCCTGCTAAGTCAACCTTTCCTTCCTTAATAGTTAGTGTCTGGTATTTTGTCCCAGCAAGGAGAGAAGAGTATTTGAGACATGTGCCTAAGGAGAGTTACCAGGACAAAACCACCCCAGCTTGCACAGAAGCCCATTTGATCAAGCAATGGCAGCGATCCATCGAGATGGCTGACTCTGACGGGGGAATGGAGGTGTGCTATGCATGGCTCCAAGGCAAATCCTGAGGAGACTTAGCTGACCTTGGCAGGCAGCAAGAAATTAATTTTGATTAATACTGATCTCCCTCAGGAGACTGGGGAGATACTAGAATAAGTGCTTGCCTGGCAAGTACAAGAGCCTGAGCTCAATCCCCGGTTTAAAAAAAAAGAAGAAAGAAAGAGAAAGAAATACGGGTCTCCCTTTAACTCGGTCTTAAACATTCAGCCAAACAGCATGGCTCCAAGATGTGTAAAGCGCTGATATGGTGCTAGTGTAACTCTGAAAGAGGCTCGAATCACTGATGCCTGCTAATGACTTCCAGCTACACTGGCACCTTACTGCTGTGACGGGATGCATGGAGTTAACCTGAGAAACGCAAGGGCTGGAAATCCTTAGACTGGGACTCTTCAGCCTAAACAAGTAAGTGCGCTGTGGATGGAATGGGTTAGAGATGAAGAAAGTCTTTGCCTGAAAAGGCTTGCCTGGGGACACCAGGGGAGGAGTGGAGAAGTAAAGCATTCTGCAAAAAAGGTCTTCTGCAGAGCCCTCCAGACATAGCCCTTCTGACTCCAGAGGACCGCCCGTTGCTGAGAGGATGGTAGGGTGCAGCCAAGCTGGAGACCAGTCACACATGCAGCGCTGGAGCAGTTCATCCGTGAGAACACAGAGCAGCCAAGGGACGCCAGGTGCACAAGTCACTAGGTGGAGGGCTGTCACCTGCCGTCCCGCTACCCAGTGTACCAATGCATGCACAGCAGTCATCGAGCCGCCCCTTTTCCCCCTCCAAGGGAGGGGTCTCCATCTTTTCTCAGCCCCCTGCACTCTGACTCTTGCCCTCCTTTCTCCCCCTTCCACTGTCTTACCCTCAGGACTTTCTCAAGGTGCACTGGACTCTGCAATCTCTCACTGATTTTTCCTGAGGTTTAACTTCCCAGCAGGCCTCTCCTTCATTCCCTGCTTTCTGCAGAGCAGTTGTGTGCCACACCAGCTTCAACTGTATATTCTCTGTAGGCCATATGTGTGAAATAGGAGCAACTGGGGCAGCGAACCAGGACACCCTACATCACTGGGACTCAGGCTGATTCCTCGATGGCCTGGGCCCATAGATGTGGATGCAGTACGCAGCAGGCAGCGGGCTGGAGGGGCCTTCAGTGTGTTGTGATGTGCAGAGGGTTGTACTGATGGTCTACATTGCTCTTGTTTCGGAGGAAAGAGGTGATGACGACCAGCAGAGGGTAGTGTGGATGAAATCAGAAGGAAGGAGGAGGAAGGAGGAGGGCATGGGAGGGCAGGATGAGAAGGAGAATAAAAGGGAGGTGGGGAGAAGGAGAGGAAGAGGAGAAAGAGGAAGGAGAAGGCATGAGGAAGGGGAGGAACAAGAGGAAGAGGAGGAGAGAGGAGGAGAATAAGGAAGAGGAGGAAGAGGAGGAAGAAGAACACGGGAGGGAGGAGGAGTCAGAGAATGGAGGATGATTGGGAGAACAGAGGAGGAGGAGGATGAGAAGTCAGAGAAGGAGAAGTTGAAGAGGGAGAGGGCAAAAGGGGAGAAGGGAAGCTCAAGGTATGGCAGCCTCCTGACAGGCGGTCCTGGCTGCCCGTCACTTCTAGCGTGCACGGCGCAGAAGCCACACATGGGGACTGATGACAGGTGAAGGACTCTGCCCAAGTGCTTCAAGCAGCCTGTCCAGTGCTTCCCCACTCCTTCCCAAAGAGCCTGAGGCCTTGTTCCAGAGAGAGAGAGAGAGAGAGAGAGAGAGAGAGAGAGAGAGAGAGAGAGGACTTTCTGATTCTGTGGCGTTGAGGATCAGAGGCGAAGATGCTACATCTCGGGGGATGCAGATGTTCCACAGGGACAGGTGTGGTGCGCACAGAGAGGCAGGGTGGGAGAGAGGCAGGGTGGGAGCAGCAGAGGCCCAAAGGCTACAGGGCGGATGGAAAGTGTCTTAGTTACTTTTTCCTTGTTGCTAAAATAAACCTTGTCAGCAAAGTTAAAGAAGGGTCTGTGTAGCTCACAGTTGTGTATGCTTCAGTCGCTAACTGCAGATCATCGCCACAGAGGGGGAGCCATTCATGACACGCGGAAGGTGGTGAAGCAGTCAACGAAGGACAGGAAGGCCTCCTTCTGTCCCTTCTAAGTGTGCAAGGTACTGGGCTAAGAGTAGAGTCAAATCAGTCAGGGCACTGATCTAGCAATAACCCACCCTCAATCCTAGGATCACACCACAGATCAATCACACACTCCAGCTTCAACCACTTCTGAGAAAGCCCCACCTACGAGATGCCTACATGAAGCTGTGGGGACACCTGGACACGAAGCAGAACAGAGGGTTTTCCCAGAAAGCTTCAGTGAGTCATGGATACCAGTGACAGGACAGGGGACAGCTTTCCAGGAAGACCCAGTAACGATGTGCAACTCTTTCTTTCAGGCAGAAGGGTGGATTTTCTTTGAAGAAGTGTCAAGGGGGTGCATGTCACGTGACCCTACATGTGATGCAGGAGATCGACGAAAACGTGAAACAGGCCAAGACCCCCTCTCGGGAGCAGTGTTGTAACTGAGGGGCGTGGGCCCCTAGAACGTGGTGTGCAGAAGGACAGGCAGAGCATGAAGCCGTCAACCCATCAGTTTATGAAGCCCATGAGAATGTAGGGGACACAGGTGCCGTGAACCTGGAAGGATATATTTTTCATGCTTTAGACCCTTAATTCTTTTGTTCTGCTTTAATTGATCATGCATTTAAAAAGAAATTTCTGGATTCTGGAGAGAAGGAGGTTCGTTCTCTCTTCCGTCATTTGTTCTTTTCCAATGCAGTCACGGTAATGTGGCTTCGTGTAGACGGTGCTTTAAAGTGGTTTACGAAGCTCATGCGATGATCCCTGAGCTCTGTCTCTGCCAAGGCATCCCGGCAGCTCTGAGATGCTCTGCTCACATTACACACACAGGGCTGAAGCGCAGAGACAGCAATGCTTCTACAACTTTCCAAGTTTATTTGGCTTCCAAACATGTAGACATCTTAAAATACTTCTCTCATTTCTCTCGGATGCCAGTATCTTTAGAAAACAGCACGTGTGAGTAACAAAGCCGTTTATGACAGAATTCCAGTGCAGGGAGATCCATCTGCAAATCTGGCCTGTGTGTAAATGTCCACGGATGTTCAGGTCCCTGGTGGCCGTCCCGTCCCTATGTGCTTGCTGCTCTCTCCCTCCTGGTCCTTCTTCAGAGGAACCTGATTCAGTCTAGAAGGTGGCGCTTGCACCTGGTCTCCTGCCCCGTTTCTGGCCCGGTCTCTGACTTTGGAACTGCTGGATCTCAGGGTTGTGTCACTATTGTGTCATCAACCCTGGTCTTTCTTACTGCTGGCCGAGCTGTCTCTTTTCTTAGAAGAAGGCAAGGCCAGTCCTGAGGATTCTCCTTGGTCAGCAGGCCACGAGCAGAAACACTGATTTTTGAACCTAGTAGGTTCTCACGACAACCTACTAGGGCCTCTGCTCAGCTTCTGTCAGGCTTTTTATGGGGACTTCTGTGCATCTTTATCTAAAAAGTTGACCTTTCTTGGGTATGAGGTTGTGGGTTTCTTGACAGATTCCTGTGCGCTTTGCAGCCCCCACTCCCCATGGAGCTGCTTGAGCTCAGGAAACACCAAGTGAGGGGGCGTGTGGGGTCCGAGGCTACAACGTCTCCTTCCTGTTTTGGTAACCTTTCCTTCCAAGCACCGGAATCCCAGCGTGTGCTTCATCCATCAGAGGAATTTTCGGCTAGAAACAGGGAAAGGTAAATTACTCAGGTTGATGAGAAAAATAGGAGAAGAGGCATCAGAGTGGCGAGAGAAGCGGACGCAGACCCGAGAGGCTTTTGGAAAAGAAATGTCGGACAAACCTAGCAAGCCGTGGGAAGGAGAGCTGCGCTTCTGGATGTGCAGAGGGCGTGTGATGACCCAGGACTCAGGGGCTCACTTAGTGGGCTGAGCCCCAAGGGGGCGGCAGCATCTGAGGGAGGTGGAGGAAAAATTCCTTTTATCCTGAAAAGTAGTCACTTAACGTGTGTGTGTGTGTGTGTGTCTGTGTTTGCGTGGCATTGGCCTATATGTGTATCTTTGCCCATATACTAAATGGTTGTGTATGTGTACACATAAATCTATGTATGTATCTATGTATACACGTGAGTATAACTGTCTATGTGTATCTGTCTTTGTGTACTTGTGAGTGTACTTATCGTGTGTACCTGTGTGAGTGTACATGCATACGTGTGTGCGAGTTTCCATGTATGTATTCTTGAGTACAAGGACACAGAAGGGCCTATGCGAGTGTCTTTTTGTTCGTTTGCTTTTAGACAGGGTCTCTCTTCGTAGAGTACACAGGCCTTCAACTCATTACATAGCCCAGGTTGGCACTGGACTTGCAGTCCTTCTGCCTCGGCCTCCCAAGTGCTGGGATTATAGGCATGTGCCACAACACCTAGCATGTTTTTAGTCAATGTGCATTTGTGTGTGTTAGTGGGTATGAACAGACCTCAGAAGTCGCCTGTATCATAGGGCTCAGAAGACTCCATGGAGGCCCCACTGAGGGCAGCCACTACCAGGAACGAAGAGCAGGCTGCCCCTGGCCTCCCCGGTCATAGCCCAGGGGAGCGCAGGCTATGGCCTGGGTCAGTGTGGGTGATCAGACCCTGGGAGAGTCAAGTCACGGGTCTGGCACACACTGGTGGGAACCTGTCGGGTGCCTCGGCCTTTAATTTCCCTGTCTATTTCATCTCCTTCAAGGCAATGCTATGTGACTACAATGAGATCACAATATCTAAAAGCCTTTCCCCAATGCGATGCATCTCTTTAATTAAGCATATTGCCTAGGGTAGGAATTGCCAGTGAATCAAATTAGAGAGATATTAGTGAGTTTAGCGGGTCACATTCAGCGCTGAAAAAAAATCAACAGAATGAAAGGAAGCAGAGAGAGGGAAAGTTTAGAAAACCTTGGCGCGGAGAGAAAACCACGAGGCTCGCAGTCAAGCAGCCCTGCACTCCAAGCCCAAATCTGTTTCTTTCTTAGTATATGCTCTTGTATTCTTATGACAAAGATTCATATAGCTAAAATTTTCTACCACATGGAATTTTTACGACTAAATGAAGTAGTGCACTTGAAGTGCTTAGCGACCTGCTTGACCTGTCCTGAGCTCTCAGGAGGACGCAGAGCGCTTCAGCTACAAGGGGCATGCGCGCACTGTCCTGCGTGCACGGCCGTGTGCGTCACCGTTTAATCCGTTAGGCTGTTGATCAGCCTGAATGTGCGTGCACCTGAGGAAGAATACTAGATCTCCAGTCTATTTGTTTGCATTGCGAGTTCTCCTTGGTTCCTCAAATCTCAGCAGACAGAAGGAGTCCTCCTCACACCATTTTCTGTGCTTTTTTCCAATTCACATGCGGATTTTAGTCTTTCCAGTGGCCGCTCTGATCTACCCTGTTGGCTTCATGATGACGTATGGGCTTAAATTTAGCAAAATCGAAAAATAAATAAATAACTGAAAGCCCTGAACGCGCTCTGCGCAGCTTTTCACCCCAACCCCTCTTACCTGACCACTGCTTTTCTGCTTGCTCTCTGGCCGCAGGGGTCAGCTGGGCAGCAGAGCTCTACCTGGAGCAAGTGTGGGTCACACACACTGATTTATCTGCCGGGAGCTCCAGAGGGAGCTGGCTTCTTTCTTCAGCTTAGTACTGAGGTGGCGGGTGAACCCTTAACAGTCTTGTGTTAACGCTGGTCGCCATCCATCTTCCTAACATGTTAGGTCACACACAGAATTCTGCTCCTTCACCAGGTCCCCTGGCTGCTGTAGATTGCCTGCCACAGTCCCCTTTCTTTCCTCACTGGCTGATTTATGGTACAGGCGCAGCTTTCTTGTATTGAGACTGTTAACACCGCGCTCTGCGTCTCCCGCCCTCGCAGGTACCTTTCATGTACCAAGTTGTTTGCCAATGTCTAAAATCCTCCGTGTCTTTACAAACACATGAACAAACGAAATAGAGGAACAGCCATTAACTAATTTAAGGGCACGGTATACCTCTTAAATACTTAAACGGCGAATAGAGGTTAATGTCTCTGTAGAATGATTAATCCGTTTATTATTGCTGCTTATACTTCATCAGAGCTAATGACTGGGAGTCTTATCTCCATTACAGCAATTAGCAGACGCAAATGCAGTTCCATTGCCACCAGTTTCCATTTCACAAGTCTCATCTCACCAAGGAACCTTACACTAAGCCGGTGGAAGCCAGACTAACTGCTTCAAGTGTCCAGCCAGTAAATATCGAGCAGTGCAGCGCAGCTAATAAGCGCTTTTCATACTTTAGGCAAAATTGCATTTCTGTTCTTTCTACCCTGCGTAACTTTGTGAAGTGAGCTCAAAGCATATTTGTGGCACAAGAGAGTGACAAATACAACCCAAGCATCTATTTTATGGAAACAAACAAGAAGGATTCTTGAAATCTCATGTTCCTCTTTGCATCCTCATCGACATTTATGTTTCTGTTGGTTGGTAAGAGGAAAGGAAGAATGTAGTGGAGAGCAATATGCAGACATTACTTGGGTGCTCCGGAGGGATAAAAAGAACCTCGCATCTCTATAATTAAAAGAACAGCAAAGGGCTGGCAAGATAGTTCAGCAGACTAAGTGCCTGCTTAGGCAAGAGCAGGGCTGGGTTTCAATTCCCAGAGCCACATACCACGCCAGCCTGGCTCCCAAGTGCGCTGAGCTGGCCACCAAGACCGGGCATGGTGGTGCTTATCCATTGCTGTGGTTTGCGTCTAGTTGTCTCCCCAAAGCCTCATGTAAATCACGGGGCTGTCAAGTGCATGGCTCCAGGGGCTGGGCTTGAGGGGATGTGGCCACGGGAGGCACGAAGGCAAGAACTACTGTATTGAGAGCACGAGCTGTCAGAGATTTCCCCCGACCCCAGGCAGCAGTCTCTGGAGATATGGAGCAGATCACGCTGGACATGGCAGCGACCCAGCCTCTCCTCCAGACTCTATAAAGTGGGAACAGTATCTTGAAACCTCCAGTAACTGTGAGCTAAATAAACGTGTCCTTCCCTAAGCTTGTGTGTCAGGTATTTGTCCCAGCAATGAGAGAAAAGTAACTAGGACTCCCATGGTCCCAGCACAGGGGAGGCTGGATACAGGAGGATCACTGCAAGTCTGAGCTGCATAATCATACCCTGTAACAAGTACATGAAATAAATAAACAAATGATAGATAAATAAAAGAACAGCAGCATGGAAGTGTGACAAGCCTTTTCCTCATCTCCTTGGCTGGAGCGTGGCACTCACATCTGCGTTTCCTAGGGACCAGAGCTCCCTAACGTCAGATGGGGTGGACACAGAGGAAGGGGCGGGGATTCCATGATGTGTTCATAATGGCACCTCAATTATTGAGTTTATTTTTAAGTTGAGTGACATATTTCAGTTTCTGTAAGAAAGTGAATTTTGAAATTCTCCAATTTTAAACAGATCAACCTTCACAAACTCACTACAAAGCAACAATTATCAATAAAAATCTATTAGACAAAGCCCACGTCACCCTCATTTCTCTGTGGGGATATGTGCAGTTGCTCATAATGTCCTACTTCCTGTGGCATCTTGGTTACAGTTGATGGGCTGATTTGGCCACATTATTGTTAACTAATGCTCATGTAATTCTGTTGCGCTAGTTCTTACCTACTGATCATTTTCTCTTCCAGGATTTCATCTAAAGCAGCGGTTCCATTTAGTAGTCATTTCTCCTGAAGATCTTTATTCACTGAGATAGTTCTTTACATGTACCTTGATTTTGGGGATCTCAACAGTTTCAAGGAATGCTCATGTTATGGTTTGCAAGTTTGTGTCCACCTAGATTATTGGATGAAATGTCCAGCAATCATGTTTGGATTTACTTTTGGATGCCAGGTGAAAGTATGGAAAGAAGGCTGTCTAGAAGGCATAGTCACAGTTTACCATGGACAGAGGCAGATATTGATAGGATCTTGGACTTCCTGGCTTCCAGAACTGTAAAATAAAAAAAATCTTTTTTATAACTTATCCACTCTAAAGCATTTTGTCAGAGGAATTGAGTGGACTGAGGCATCCAGTCAGGCTTTTATAAAATGTTCTTGAACTGAGACTATCAGATGTTTTCTTTTTGCTGAGAGTGGAGTCCTGGATATTAGGAGGGACTACAGAAGGAAGATGCCATTAGTGTCCCTTTGTATTGAGGAAATAGTTGGCCCCAGGTGCTGATCCCTGGTGATGGCGACCATGACTGCCAGAGTAAGCAGCACGCTGAAATCCATGTTTGCAAGCAGAAAGTGTGTCACACAGCGATGATTTGGTTGAGAAAAGTGATTACAGGACTACACATATTTTCTTCTTATTTTAAAGAGGAAAAAACTCAATGAAAATGGTACCGAATTTCAAAACAAGGTAAGTAATTAACAATGGTTACTATATTGCATCTTGTTATCTTCAAAACAGTTGCATGGATTATCAGATATAAGCATGCAAAATTGACTGAACAATGTAAACCCTAACTGCGCCTTTCCATGAGCGAATGGTTCAGCAATACAGTTACGCTAGCTGATCTCTGTCTGCCCCTGTCTGTGTCTGTGTCTCCCCATCTCTCTATCTCTACCTCTATCTCTACCTCTGCCTCTACCTCTATCTCTATTTCCTTTCCTTCTTTTCTCTTTCCACATCCAAGTTGTTCCTTCCTTTTAAACAATTTCTTTCTCCATTCACAGTATCTATTGTACCTTTTGGATTTTATTTGCTCCTTCAGTTGCTTACACTAGGGAGAAAAGGATGCAGCGAGAGTCCATACTCAAGAGGGAAATAAATCAGATGGCAACTTAATAGCTATATGTATCGCACACTTTTATGCATGAAGTGGACAGGACATTAGAAGGAGCCGGTGGCTTCCTTCTTCCACCTTTAGAGGTCACAGAATTTGTCCCGTTCTGAGATTTGTTTAAGCAAATACAAGAACATTCTGAGTTTACACCCAGATCTCCAAATTGGAGCTATAGAAAGCTTGAGTAATTCTTAAGATTAAGCATATTTCATCACATTCAAAAATGTAACAGTCTACTTAATTAAACAAATACAAACATAAATTCTAATTAGTATGTGAAACCAAAGTTTTTTTTTTTTAACTTTCTACTATTGTTCTGAATTTTTTCTCAAAGGTGCTAACATGCCCAAGAAATCGCTCTGGCAGGAAAAGGATCGAGGAATTCTGGGGAATTCTAGAATTTTACAGCTGGAAAGAGCCCATTCGTTTATCGAACAAACATGTTTGTGCACCTCTGAACGTGCTAATCCTTGAGAGTCCTTGGAGATCAGAAAACCGATGTTTGGAAACGAGAGAGGGCTGGGATTGAATTCCAGTCAGTGGCTTCCACGACAGGAAGACGCATGCTGCATCTGTACTACTTTAGTGACCATGGACAACTTCTTGAATTTTGATGAGATATCACTGCTTCATGACTAAAACTGATTAAATATACAGGTTTCGCCTAAAGTCCAGCTAGAATAATTAGTTTGGTAGACCCTCGATAATGACTGGTCGCAGTCCCCTCCGGCTTCCCTTCCTCTCTCTGCCCTTCAACACCACCTCAATAGGAATGATCGAATTATTGATTGGAGAATAAAATGTCATCACGACCCCGAGTCACACACCCACTGCTCTAGTTTCTGTCCTCCAGTCTGCTATGAGAATCATTCTTCTGTTGCTCTGCCTGGACACCTAAGTCTGACACAAAGTGCTAAAGAGCAGGGTGGCCTCCATGCACGCGTCGGGGCAGCGCCCCCACGGCCCTCTGCGGGTGTCACCAACGACCCTACGCCAGCCGGGGTCGCGGGTCACTGTAGGACTCGCTTCTCTGCTCAGCTCCTCTGGGCTCTGCTTGTCTCAGCGCCACAGGGGTCTGGAAGCCTCCGGGCCGCACGGGCTCCTCGCCAGCATCTTCCCCAGCTGTGTGGCACTCACGGCGTTTGCCTGCCGCTGAGGACCATCTCGGTCTGCCAGGCGATGGGGGCCACATCTGTGACGCCAGGAAGCCCTTGGTGACCTCAACGTGCAGGCGCCCTTCTCAGCAGTGTCCTGTACTGCTTCCCCGTAAGCGGTCTTCTCTGTGTTACAACTATAATCAGCATAGAAAGCGACGACACACAATCAGTTTTTAAAATGTTTATGTTTATGAAATTAATTCTGGGGGCTTTAGATTTTGAATACACAATCTTTCAATGAAAAAATGTTTATAGGACTTTTCACAAAAATGGAGTTTAGCTGCTCTAACTATAATGAAAGTATATATTATATCAATTTTTAATTAATTCCCTCCCTCAATTTGCTTGTTTTAGATGCTTTATCAAGACATAAAACTTAACATCTTACGTGCAAGAAAATAATGTTTTGTAAATGATGAGTGAGAAAGTTTAAAGCCAACAGCAAAACGTAGCACAGCACAGATACGAAGGGCAAAAATTAAATTAAAACTGGTAGCTCTGTCACATTTCTTAGTTTTTGAAATGCATAGTTTTGGGGCCTGGCGGGATGGCTCAGTGGTCTAAAGCGCCTGCTTGGGAAAGCTTGGGCGGCTTCAGGGACTGTGGTTCGATCCCCGGCACCACATGCTGCGCCAGCCCTGCCCTCGGGGTGGGCTGAGCCGGCCATGAAAATGAGTGAATAAACAAACAAAGGTCCTGAAACAAGAAAAAAAAAATAAATAATTGAAATGTATAGTTTTGGGTGATGAATAATAGCTCTGACCAGTGTCTGTGTGTATTCTCTAAGTAATAATAATAATAATAATAATAATAATAATAATAATAATAATATGAAGTTGGCATTTTTATTTTCAATTTGATAATGGTAATATCCCAATCTTCCAGTCTCTGGAAACTTTAGCAAAAGATTCACTGATATATGTTATTGCAAGATTTTTTGGAAAAAAGTTAATAAAAGATGATTTAGAATGTATTTCTTTAGATGGCTTTATTATTAAAAATATGGACTTGGAATTTGCAGGATGTCTTTGTGCGATTTTGGTTGGTATGTTTTGAGCTCTTTAAATGAATGGCACAAATTCTTACTTCCATCAAAAATAAAACTTGATCTATATACTTTATCTTATCTCCTCTAAGAGGGAGCCACATGGATTTCTGGTGCAATATTGGTGCCAGGAGGACGATGTAGCTGCCAGACTCTCCCTGCAGAGGTTGCCTTTTTATCATCCCAAGATCAAATCCTTCCCCATATTGCAAAGGAAAGGATTTCAGACTCCTTCCCCGGCCTTGGGCCTGAGCCACGGGCAGTGAGGAAGAGTCCTCCTGACCGTGACCTCTGCCCCTGTTCTGAAGCCAGGACCTCTGCCCTCCTGGCCCACGTACTGCAGGCCTGACTAGGCCTCCAGGGAGTGGCCAGGCTGGGAGACCTGCTCCCGGAGTCCTGTGGCTTGGCAGGAGACACTTGTGAGGGACAACGCAGCCTTCTTCATGAGATTGCATTTCTGTGGCTCCTCGGTACCACAACTCCCAGCCTCGAAGGCCTCAGTCGTCCTACCTTTCCTTGCTTATTTCTTCTAGGTCTCTCACACATCCCGTTGGCTGATTTCAGTAGGATTAACGTGCTGTAGCCAGTGAGCGCCTGCTGATTGATGGCCGAAAGATGAAAAATGGTTTGTTTTCTGCAGTGGTCTTGAGGAGAAAGCCAGGGAAGGACGTGAATTGGAACGTTGGTCTATGATTAGCAGCAGCTTCTCTGTCACGCCTACAGGACAGCTCAGACTCACCAGTGTATGGGTGTTGTCTTTCTCCGAAGAAAGGCGGAGCCCCTCTGCTCCCCGGAGTCGTTCCTCTAGCAGAGCTGTCTCTGTCAAAACCCTCAGTCCTCTTCGGAGCTCTACTCCCAACTGCAGCTCTGTCTTCCAGCTTACAAGAGCAGAGTCCCTGATCGTTCTTCCATGTTAATCAGGTGACCTGAAGCATTCTGGACACTCGAAGTCACTTCAGGAAAGTGGAGGGACATTTGAAGACGAAATTTATTGATCTCAGAGAGCGAGAGCCTTTCTGGAGGCCTTTGAAGCATTTATTTAATTAGTTTGGTGCTAGGCCTTAAACTTGGTGCTCACACGAGGTGCAGGTATACTTCAGATACTCTACCAGTATCATTGATTTTTGCGTATATTTTAATCATTTTTTCAAAATGTGCTTTTTTTTTTCACTTGGGCAATGCCTGGTCCTACTTGAATGGAAGACACAGAAATGCAAAAACTCTGCTAGGCAGAATGGTAGCACACTAAAGAAGGAAACCCATTTGGTGTAGTGGAAAGTTTGCTCATCACTGGTACTAAACGTTAGAGTTTGGTTCTTGGCTCTTTGCCTGCAGGCAGCCTAAGCGCGGCATTGTTGATTAAGAACGGCATACCGACTTGGAGAAGAACACTGGGCATTTGCGGGAATCCTTTCTGCAAGCCCAGGCATCCAGAAGACAGCCCTGTGCCACGGTTGCTGTGCTCTGAACACTTGGATATTCTGCTTCAGAAGATCAGCTTGGTGCTTCAGCGGCGAGAGCGTCACGCAGAAGCTTCAGCACCTTCCTCTTTTCCTGCACTGTCAGGTCATAGCACCCCGACTGCCTCATGATCTGTTTTTAATCTTCAATTCCCTTTTATCTTGAGTTCCATGTTAGCTTCACAGACTGAATCTTATTCTGAATGCATCTGCAAAGTGCCATTCGTAAAACAATCGCCACGACCCCTGCCCATGCAGGCCAACACAAGGCTAAATCAGAAGGCAAACGGTGAAGTAGCTGTTTGTGCAAGTTGTGTTGGCAGCTGCGCTGCCGGGCTGGGGTGAGCGAGCGGGCTGCTTCCGGAGGCTGCAGGAGAGGGCTGGTGTTTTCTGCAGCAGCACCCTTCTGAGCCGACAGCCTGGGCTTTGTTCAGCTGCTGGTTCTTCTGGAGCGTTGCTGAAGAGTGCCGTGGGATCTAATCCTCCTGGGATTAGAGGGGGCAAGGAAGCAGGGCCTTGGTGACTGGCCAGAGGGTGGCGCTTTATGTCTCCCCAAACTGAGCTAGAACCAGCACTGTGTACCCATGCCAGTTGATGCCAAGGTCTCTACTTTCCTAGTAGTGGACCTGACTGTACTCACGGTCAGATTTCTAAATAATTATGATCTTCATTATGCTTGGAGGCCAAGGACAGGGGGAGAGAGGCACCATGTGCTCCCCTGAAGAAACCCACCCAGAGAGTGCCCACAGAGCCTCTTGCCAAAGTGCGCCAACCCTCTCTTTGCCAGCAGTGAGGAATTCTGTGAGCTTGGAGAGGAAACTCTTTTCACCAAAGGGGCGCTGCGCAGTTCCTGCTTCCTCTGTAGGCTTCTGAGTGCTCTAGTTCTCCATATACAGAGGTCCTGAGAGGAAAATGACATCTCAAAATTGCTACATGCAAAGGAGCTAGACGGGGAGCTGTGGGCTGGGTGGCCCGGCTGTCCCAGCAGGGGTGGCTTCACTGCCTCTTCTGCAGACTGCCCCATGGGATCCGTTGCTCCCAGCTCCCCGCCGGCGCTGGCATACCCCACCTTCCCACCTGGTCTCCTGACCTTGGCCACCATCCAGGCCCCTAGCAGCCCCTGCCACGCTTAGCTTTGGCTGTCTTGGATGTCCACCACTGCACATCTCAGTGGTGATTCGATCTTCTCACCAGTAGTCAGTCAAATAATGGTTGAGTATTTTGTTTCAGGTCCCATGCTAGATGCTAAACTGGTATTTGTTATTAATTATTTTTATGTAGCAGTATTCCCGCCTTTGTAACGACAGCTGAATCACAAATATGGCCAGGGGCATGGCTGAGGGAGCGACCGGCCTTAGGCGTCTTTGTTCTGGAGTCAGCACCATCTCTTCCTCTCAAAATGCTATTTCATTCTTGCTGTTGTCTTCAGTGTTTCTCCTGTCTAACGTCTATTTTATTTTCTTGTGGGGGTCTACAGAGTCTACAGGGTCTCGCTACAATCCACTGTCGTGATCCACCTGCGTTCAGCTTCCCAAAGAGCTGGGATTACACGTGTGCCACCACGCCCAGTCTCAATCGCCATCTCAGCATGGCCCGGGGCAGGGCTGGCATGGCACACTACAGCAGAGATTGAATGCTGACCACTGCGCTCTGCCTAAGCAGGCGCTTCAGTCTCTGAGCTCTGTGGCCAGCCCTTTCCTGTCTAATCATTACTGATTATACTCTGTGCTCGTGACACACAAATATAAACGACCTCTACTTTTAAGGACCTCTTATTCTAGATTTAGAAAAGTAAAATACTGTCACGGAAATTTTAATACTTGTACAGTGCAGCAAGAGGTTGAGGAGCCTGGTTCTTTCTTAATTAACCTTCTGTCCCTTTGATGAGACACTTACTAATGCCAGGCCTCATCTGCGCGTGTGGACGTGGACCTCCGCCGCACCAGGTAGCTCAGGGGCGATGGTGTGGCTCTCGCCAGGAGCCAGAGCCTTCCAGGTGCTGCCCCTCCACAGCACTGGGGCTTCTTTTTATCTATTCATTCCAAAGCCACATTTAGAGTCCAGCACATTTCATCAGGCTTGCATGTATAGTAACCTAACTTTTGTAACAGCAAGGTTAGTGTTCTCCTAGTGGTATGGGGTTTGCGCTGTCAGCCAGAGGGTAATGGGTACACGGATGCGCGCCTACGGGTACGGGCATACGCTGGTGAACTAACCCAGTTTTTGCGACCCAAAGGGCAGGCTTCTCCCACTGCGGTGCAAGGTGTCTTCTTTCGGCCCTGCCACTAATCTCTGTCCTTTCACTAAGCACCTCATGCTCCCCCACTAAGACTCTGGGGTGGTGCCACCCTGACTGAGAAGTGCACTCTGTCAGGGCTGCGGAGGGGGACACTGAACACTGCTGAAGGCGCGGCCTTCTGCTCTCTAGCAGGCAGCGGCTGCGGTCCCAGATGCAGAAGGAAGCCCCAGGGAGATGGGGAGAAGGAGCCCAGGGAGGGACAGGGCACAGCCCAGACACTCAGGGACAGCTGAGGGCTGGACAGGCTGGTGGCTGCGATGTCCTGCTCAGAGTGGCCGCTGGGCTTCCTGGTGGGAAGAGCCTTACCGGCACAGACGCTGGATACAAACTTACAGGAGACATTACCACGGGCTCTAGGCCTCTAGCTGTGCTCGTGGAGGACATCGCCATGGGACCCTGGGGCCCCAGCAGGATTCTTCGGGTCTCTCCTGCACGGGCAGATCTCCTACATTCCTCTGCATTCGACTCTTTGAGTAAATAAATAGAATAATCCTATAAATTATATGTTCTGTGTTAAATGTTTTCCCTTGTAAATTCTGACTACAACAGAGTAGGAAAGATAAACTTAGCCAGCACGCCTTCCTGAGGCGTCTTTCCTCGTGATAAATTCTCTATGCACTATTCTATAAATCTAGCATCCAGGGATGCTAGGGGGAAAGTAGCTTTGTTTGTGTACGTAAACAAATGCTGCTGGCCCCCATATCTGAAGATGCGCGGAATGCATGCTGCAAGCGGCGTAAACGCCTTTCTCCTGGAGCTGTCTACACTTGCACAGCCTGTCCTGTGCAGGGTCTCTGCTCAGTTGCAAATGGGCTCTGCAGGCTTAGCAGCAAAAGACGAAGATTTTCTCTCTCTTTTTTAAAATTTTTTTTGAACTTTCTGGAACCTGGGTCTATTGAAATAAAGTAGAAGAGAGAAAATCTTTGTCTTATTTCTCCCCACCACTCCTTTAAGAATGAAACACAGGACTTATCTGCATTAAACAATGAAATAAATTTTCTTTTATGAATTATGAAATTTTGTGAGATGAAATGATTATAATATGATCACTTTATACACATTAATACATTTTAATTCTGACATATTTATTCATAGCTGCCTTAAATTTTAATATTTATTCAGGATTTTGGTTATGCATACAGTACTAGTGACTTTAGAAGAATGTAATAAAGCGACTGGAATTGAATCCGAAGTCAGTATTTGAAGAACAAACACAGAAATAGATTTTTTTGATTTTCTGAAAATTATATTAGGGATGAAATATTTTTCTTCATATTATTTCTGTTTGAATGGAATGGATTTTTCTTATTCTTTTTATGCTGGGAACGTCATTTATTTCTAGAGGAAAAAGTATGACTTCTTATTTAATAAGAAATATGTATTTTCATTAACTTTTTAGTAACTCTCCTTATTTTAAGAAGTATTCTAAACATGACCCATGGAACACAACACAGGAAAAGTAAATTCTGTGCTCATCTGGGTGGGATTAATCTGAAGTTAGGGACCGCGCTGGTGGAGTCAGTGTCCTGCCTGCTCCCTTCCCTCCATGCGACCCCTTCTCCGCAGTCTGTCCCGCCTTGTTGTCAAATGCACTTCTGTCTTTGTGATCTTTGGCTCTTAGAAGGAACACTGGCTCTTGAGTCCTTCCGACTCTGGTTTTGACACTGACTAGGAGCTTTTTAGAAGCCCAGTTCCTCTCTCCAAACAGAGCCGGGAGCATTGTCTCCGAGGGGCCACACCGTGATACCAGTTCACGTGGTCGGACTGAGGTGCACAGCAGTGGCCATGAGTGGGTGCTGGCTGCGCGTCTCCCAAGGCTGGAGACGGGACAGCCGGCAGTGTAGCAGGCCTCATGACCTCTGGACACTGTGGTCCTGACTTCGCAGAGACGAAGCCATAGACTTGGAGACGCACTGTGGTGAGAGGTCCCAGTGCTGATGTCGCTGGCTCGACACGGGCTGGATCTCCACTATTCGGGGGCTGCTGTTTACAGCAGGCCATGGTCAGCCTCCTCCCGAGGCGCACCTGGATTTGCATTTACCTAGGGAAATGTCAAAGCACCAGTCACACACTGACCTTTCAAAGCATTAAGCAACTTGATTATTTTCAAAATTAATCTGATGGTGTGGTGCCAGCTCACTACTGAGTCTGGATGTTTCATGAGCGTAATCATTTGCATGCTTTGAGTTTGTTACTGAGAGAAGCATTGCTATCTCGAGAAGAAAGGTTTTCTAGAGGGCTGTCTCCTTCCTTACACCATCTTGGCTTTGCAGAGCATGGCTTAAACTGACCTCTATGAAAATGCCACAAACATCAGAAAAGGCTGAGAACGTTTGAGCTGAAAGACTTCTGGATTATTTTGGAATTTCTTGTTGCCAGAAAGCCTTACATATACTTGCAATTTTCAGGATCAACAAATTAAACTGTAGCTGCTAGGAGCTGGTAAGAACAGAGTTCTCATGCTATGGTCTCCGTCTCCAGTACGCATCAAACCAGCCTGAGCTTGGTAGTAAGCCCAGAGCTCCTTGAACAAGTGGAATGGCCTTTGCCTGGGTAGCTTAAAAGATACAAATGGCCTGCTTTATAAAGAGCAGGCAGTCCATTGGAGGAGAGCTTGGCCAGGCACGAATCACAAGTAGCCAAAGAGTTGCTGATGTCAGTCAGATATCCGTTCTGTGCCCTGTGAGGGGGCGAGGGACCTAGGTCAGACCCTCTGTCGGTCTTATCTGTGCCAGCACTTCGTGGTAGCTGGGCAGCACACAGGACAGGCCTCAGTAGCAAGGACCTTGCTTGCTTCCGTTATCCTGCTTGCTCTAGGCCCACTCTTAGTCAGGACTACGCTAGCATTGTGGCCCCAGTCTCGGTGGCTTAGCAGGCCCGCTTCTCCTTGCCCTGCTTCTCCTGCTGTGGGGTGCCCTTTGAGGCATGGGTGAGTCTTGCATCCACTTTGGGGACGTCGTGGATCTAGGAGTGCTGGCAGCTTCCGATTCTCCATGGATCCTGTAAGACTCCGTCTGTTTTCTGCTAAGGAGAAACAACCCAAAGCATTTAGCTGGTGTCGCCGCAGCCCTTCCTGCGTGTCTTGTCTCCCTGGTAATACTGGTCACCTTCTGATGTGGAGCCTCCCTGGGAGGACTGTGGCTTGGGCCACCTTTGCCCTCGAACCCGTCTGGAGGGCTGTCCCCTGGGCAGGGGCTCTGTCACTGGTTTCCGCGAATGGCAGAATTTGATTTGCTCTGCAGCTTCATGTTTTGTTCAGTGCCCTTTTGGAGTTTGGCAGAATTACTTTTAATTATCTCAGCTGCTTCTTTTAATAAGTAGCTCTGCGCAGTTTCCAAGGCCTCCTGTCATCTTCCTGCGTGAGCTCCTCTCGCCTCTCCAGAACACATTAGGGGAGACGCTGAGGCCGCGGGCACGCCTACATCCGAGCCGCAGGGCGCTCTGAGCAGGTGCGAGACCGTGCCCGGCTATTCTGGGAACCCAAACCTTCCCCGCCGTGAGCACGACTCTGCACACCCTGGCCTGCTCCCTGCCAGAGGAACAGCGTCCATTGTGCTGCAGCCTAAGAAGAAAGGCGAGCCTCTCGAGGACAGGGAGTATCCGAAGAGTTCCTTCTTTTATGTTAGAGCACATTTTGAATTTCCTTTGTTCTGAGACACAGCGGTATGGTGGATGAGTAGGCTGTGAAAGCCAATCATGAAAAAATAAAAAGACAAAACCCAAGAAACAGGTGCTGAGCTTGCGGGTTAGGACGGGGAGTGTCTGAAGGGGTGTGGCCACAGGTTCTTCAGAGGGTCTCCTGTGGGGTTGCCCCCCCACCCCCAGTGGCTATTCCACTTGCTGATTTGACTGAAAGGCAAGAATGGCGAGACGGAGGGAAACACCATTTATGTGACCCACCCGCGCAGCGCCCCGGATGTTTTGCTTGGGTATAAATGGTTTATGCAGAAGTGCAGCCCATTTGATTTGCTCAACACCTGCGTCCTCAGCTTCAGGTGCCCTCTGCTCCACTTGGCCCCACCTTAATTTCTCCCTCAGTGAACAGAAGGAAGCCTCCCCTCCTGGGGCACCAGCAACATCCTCTCCTCTGTGCATCCTCGCCTGCTGTAGACCCAGAAGCCAGCCCTCTGCCCATCCGCCTCCCTCTCTCTGGCCTTCTCTGCCTGCAGCTGTCTGCCTACCTCCTTGCCTCCCTGCCTGCCTTCCTTCCTGCCTGCCCTCCTGCCCACCTGCCTGCGCTCCCGCCTGCCTGCTGGCCTGGCTGTCTGCCCGCCTGGCTCTCTGCCCACCTGCCCACTCGTCTGTGCACTGGTCTGTCCATCCGTCTCTCCGCGGTTTGTCCTCGTCTCTTTCTTCCCTACCTCCTAGAAGTTTCTTTGTTCATGTTTTCCTCACCCTGTTTGGCTCCTCTCCATGGTTTTCTGTCCGTCTCCTCCTGCACACGGGCAGTCTGCTCCTCCCCAGGGAGCCCCCTCCGGATGTCTGTTCTTGGTGCCCTGCCCTTCAGGGCAGGTCTGCGTTGGCGTCCCCGGTGTCCTGGGCATCCTCTGCTGTTGGTCAGCGGGATCGCTCGCACCGTCCCCAGCGTGCTCACCCTGTGTTCCTTACTTCCTTAATTTTTGTCAACATTCTGCCCACGTGGAGACGTCAGAACTCGCCCTACTTCAGCCCATCTGTTCTGACTTTCGCTGACTCTACCTTAACCCGCTGTGTGTGCTTCATTAAGTCACAGTTGCTAATATAATGACACAGAGCCTCTACACTGCCTCCCTGCTCCGCTTCCCCTTAAGCAAAAGA
The DNA here is from genome assembly GCA_004027025.1 of Myocastor coypus. Classification (NCBI taxonomy): domain Eukaryota; kingdom Metazoa; phylum Chordata; class Mammalia; order Rodentia; family Myocastoridae; genus Myocastor; species Myocastor coypus. The sequence continues at coordinate 3,214 of PVJA010015944.1, read as the reverse complement.
AAGCAGCCTGGGGCTGTGCGGTGACCACTGCGTTGCAGTTGGGTGGCCCCGCCCCGCGCCCAGCTCCTGCTCTGCGCCTGCGTCGTTCGGTCTCACACTACCGCTTCCCACCTGATCGCATGAGGCGTCGTGAGATGGTCTGCGCAGTCCCAGTGTTTAAAGCAACCGAAGTCGATTTCCTTCTTCTGTCAAATATCCACCACAGGTGCTGGGGACGGTGGCAGGGGGCGGGGTCAACATGCGGTCTGGCAAAGACGGGTAAAAATATTCTGTGGCTCAGAGGTGACATCAGGCACTTCTGCATGCCTTCTGGGCCAAAACAAATCACTGCCACAGCTCGTCAGTTGAGTCTGGTCGATGAAACAAACGCCAGTGACCCGGTAGTGCAAGCCCCTTCCCACTGCGCGTCCACACTCAGGCCTGGAGGCGGAACGCCCCAGGTCCCCAAGGCGGCCAGGTCCACCTCAGAGACACCACTCTTCCTGGCTCCCGATCCAGATAGATAAGACTTTCCTCTGAGATGCCGAGGCTGAAGGAGAGAGAAAGCTCCTCCTGCCCTCAAGAGCACAGCGGGTCTGTTGCGTTGTATCTATGCCTTTACTCATCTTCAGTTTTCTAAAAATAGTCACTGTGAGGATCAGGGCTTTGAAATGAACTTTGGGGGACCAGATCACACTCCAGCCCACTGCTTCTGGCCCTGAGCTGCCCACTGTGTTTCTGCCCCTCACCACAGACAAAATACACTGATTCCACCCTGTCAGCCCCAATTGTAAACCCTCTCAGCATCCACTCAGACATCCAGGGTCCTGTGTACCAATGCGGGCAAGCCTCAAGGCCCGATTCAAGCCATGCTCTGCAGCTAGGAGCCTGTGTAGCCAGAGAAGTGACAGGCTTTCAAGGGATGATGGCGGACACGCTGCCATCTCCAGAGAGGCATCAAGGTGGTTTCTGTGGAAGGTAAAAACAGCCAGGCAATTCTATCTGACTTTGAGACACATGAACAGCCTGGCGTGCTGCTCTGACTTCTGGGCCACTAGGTGCCAGCCCCAGCAGCCAGAGCCTGGGTGATCTGCCAGCTGTGCGGGCACCTTCCTGGAGCAACAGTCTGTACTCTGGCAGAGGCAGATCTGATGATGAGACATTGGGGACCAGGACTCTGGGACCTCGGAGAAGCGTTGAGCAGCTCCGAGCCGCCCTTCAGCCCTTCTTCCTTTTCTTGCAGAGCACAACACAGAGCTGATCTGTCCTTTGAACGTCCAAGACATCCAAGGGGTTTTCTCTATTTCTCACCGACTCTGCCGTCCTTGGTCCGATGTGGCAATGTCTCTGCTGTTTCAGCGCACAGAGCCTGCCCTGGGGAGGAGCCCTCAAGAGGAGGTCAGAAGCGTGGTATTTCCTGCATTCTTAAATTTTTCAAGCAGTTTTTGTATTTGCAGGACAACTTGGCTAAATTGAATATTTGAGTCTTTTATTAAATTTCTTTAAGACATTGCTGTCCTCGTGTCTTCCTTCTGTGCTGTTTTCAGTACGCCCGATGACAACCTGATTTCATTTCCTCTGTAGGTGACTCGGTTATTTTATTTGGAAGCTTAGAGAATGTTGTTTGACTTTCAAGTCAAATAGGCATATTTGGATTATGTCTAAGAATTGGCCAAATTTCTAAGTACTTGATTTTTTTTCAATAACCAAACTTTTGCCTTATGTAAATTTTGAAAAGTTTCATTGGATTATATTATAAACAAACTTCTTTTGTTTTGCTCACTTACACTTATGTTATGTCTTCTTTACTTATCTCTTATGTCCACTTACCTTCTAAGCATATCTATATCTATATCTATAGATATGGATATATCTTTAATGTTTGCTTTCTTATTTGTAATCCTTTCTCTTTGTGGACTTATAATACCTTTTTTATTAAAGGTATTTTCCCTTCCATATTTTCCTGAGCAGAAGTGCTACTCCATTTGTACCGTCCTGCATTCTAAGGCTCTACATTTCTTATCCAAAGTATGATTTACAAATAACTGCTTGAGGATATATTATTAAAACAAGAGTGATTTGTGTATGCTTCCCTATCCTTTGTATTTATCATTTTGGGGGTGATGTCTTATCGGCATCAACTTTCTGTTACTATCATCCCATAGATTTCGCCTGAAATTGTTGTTTATGATTTGAAATGCTGGCCAGTTTTTAGACTGGGACCAGGCCAACGCAGGTGTGTTGGATGACATTATCTTGGTCACAGAGCCCCGTCTCTCAGTTGTGTAGCAACACAGAGCTCCTCTGGTGGACACCACTGTTTTCGGTGTGAGGATGGCAGCCTCTCACTGCCCATTCCCTGCCCCTTGAAGGTGCCCTTTGCCTGCCCTTCCCTCCCCCGTGATCCCAGGAACCTTGGGTCACTGCTGCTTCCAGGCCACACTGCTGCTCTGGGCAGTCTTGTCGGTGTGGCCTGCCCCACCTTGGTCAGTGTCCTCCCAGGGCTCCTCATTTTGTATAGACAGGGGTTCGGTTTTGTTGACCGATTACTGAAGGAAGGACTGCTGAGGTCGGGGACCAGCGAGGACCCGAGGAAGCGACAGGAAGGGTGAAAGCTTGGCCAAGTGGAGGACGGACGTTGCTGCTTGTCCTGAGGAGGATGCACGAGGGCAGCAGCGAGACAGAAACGGAGTTCTGTGGGCTTGGAGAGGCTGCGTGGCCATGCCGTGGAAAGACTCTGCTCAAATAAACTGAGCACACCGTTACAGAGCGGATGGTGAAAACTGTGGCCATGGTGATTCACCTGAACAGCGATGGTGTATGGGTCAAGCTTAGTTGTGTGCCTGCAAGAGACCATCAGGACTACCCAGAGAGGTGAAAAGAAAAGAGCCTCGATGTCGTGTTCTAAGGATGGGGTTCTCAGTGGGGACACAGAAGCAGGAAGGCAAGGATTCATGCAGTCCAGATGAAGGGACACGGTCCACCAGCATGGCACGCCTAAATGGAGTGATGTCAGTCAAGTGCTGATTGTATTGCTCAAAAGGAAAAAGCTTAGGCATGGGAAGTAGTCTACTATTTTCACAGTGATGCTGGGCAACAAGTTTTCCCTAGGGTCAGTGGCACACGGACTAACCCTTATGACTCTGAAGTTTCTCTGAGGTTTGACTGATCAAAGCTGAGCTTCTGAAATGGCTTGGCTTCAAGGGCTAGCTCTGCTGGACATAGTTCTCATTAG
>PVJA010015943.1:0-44367 GCA_004027025.1 Myocastor coypus | reverse complement strand
AAAAAAAAAAAAAAAAAAAAAAAAAAAAAAAAAAAAAAAAAAAAAAAAAAAAAAAAAAGAATACACGACATAAACTCCTCAGTCACTATACTGTAAGTTCTTTAAGAGAAGACAGTGAATATGATAGAGCATTTCAATACTGTACTGCCATTTTTTCCTGTAATTCTCAAAGTAAAACAAACATGTTTGTATTTGTTTATGCATATGTATGAGTTTTGATTTATTTTTATTTATTTATTATTTTATTTTTGTGTATGTGATGCAGTGCAGCTTGGACTCATAGTGTTTCTCCTGTTCCCGTCTCCCCAGCACTGGAATTACATGTGTGCTTCGCTATGCCTGGTCCAGGTGGCACAGTGTGCCCAAGGGTGGGGCTGGCACAGCATGCAGTGTGGGGGATCAAACCTGGGCCCCTGCACTTGTCAGGCAGGTGCTTAGTCCCCTGAGCTATCTCTCTGGCCCTGCTTTTACTTATTGCACTTAAATCTTATGAGCACTTGTGGGTGCTGAAATGGATCCTGCTTTGCAGATGTCTGAACCCCAATTGTTTTGAGTCTATGTCTTCTAATTTTCTGTATAGAAGTGACATAATTTTGATTAAACAGTAGTCAGTTTAATTCATGCTTTGGTCCCAATATGAGAGCAATGTTCTGAATACCTTAATACTTACAGAAGTGAGGTGATCCATGTAGCTTTTATAAAGTTGAGAATCCTAGCAGTCTAACACATTCCTGAAAGAAGACAACAGAAGAGAGAAAATGATCCCTTTGCCAAGCAAATTTAGAAATCTATTGCACTATATTCTCTTAACAACACAGAGAGGTGTTGAACCAGGCGTGGTGGTGTGCACCTGTGATCCCAGCACTTGGGAGGCTGAGGCAGGAGGATCCGTGTGAGTTTGAGACCAGCCTGGGCTACAAAAGTGAGCTCAAGAACAACATGAATTGCATAGTGAGACCCTGTCTCAAAAAGACAAAAAAAAAAAAAACAAGCAAACACAGAGAAGTGATAATACACATCTCCCAGCAGAGGAAAGATGAGGTTCAGCAAAGCTGCAGAAATTGCCTGCCACCATGTGAGCGACCTACGAAAGGCAGGGAGCACTTGAAGCCAAGTGTCTGGCTAGTCGCCTAAAGGTACTGTATGATGCTGGCCTTTTCTAACGAACTCCAGAGCCTGTGGGTCATGTGATGCAAAGCGAAACATAATAAGGCACACGTGATTTCCACAGGTTCTATTCCACAAGCAGTTTTTAGAACTATCTACATACTGAGTATGGATGCTTTGGTGTTTTATTTAAGAGAAGATATTCTCAGATGTGATTGAAATAAGCCTGAAATAAGGCACTCAGTTAGGGTCTCAGTGATTTGTCTCATCTTCTCTATGTATGACACAGGCAGCCCAAGCGCTGCCATGTACTGGGTCCTGGACACAATTTCATGATTATATGCACTAAGGCATGCTCAGGATCAGGAGCTACATCCTTAGTGCATATATATATATATATATATATATATATATATATATATATCCTTCAAGAAATGTATTTGTACTGAACTTTTGTGTCATTGTATTGAACTTGCAGTGATATCAGACAGAGGCATAGGTCAGGGGAAGAGTGTGTGTTTAACCTGTGCAAAGTTAGGGGTTCAAACCCTACAACCACAGCAAAAGAAAGGAAAGGGACATGGTGCTATAATTAAATATTCACTCACATCCAGTCAGGAGTAGCTGCAGCTCAGTGCAATGTCTTCATTTTTTGTTAGGTACTGTGGCGGACTGAGAGCTGGTGGTCAACTTGCAGCATCCAGCTGAACTGAACCCGTGTGATGCCGGTGTGGGAGGACCCACTGGTGATGATTGCCAATGAAATGAAAAGGAAAACTAGCAGAGGAGGAGAACAGGGTGAGGAGGAGAAGGAGGAGGAGGAGGAGGAGAAGGAGCAACAGGAGGAGGAGCGGGAGGAGGAGCAGGAATAGGAGCAGGAGGATCAGGAGGAGGAGGAAGAGCAGAAGGAGGAAGAGGAGGGGGAGGGGCTATTAGGAGGTTATTGGTTTTCCTAGATCTGTGGTATCTCCTGCAGAAGCTTCCAGTGCTGACTTTCCTGATAAGAACTCAGCTGTTCTCATAATCAAAGAAGCCTGAGACCTTGTTGTCACTGATAATTGCTGTGGCTCACATCAGGGCAGCCGTGGTCCTTAGATCGAGTGTTACTTTCTGTCTCCAGGGGGAAAATGGTGCACTGTTCAATGTTTGGAGAAGTTTGTCATGCTGGCCTTCCTGATAGGAGCCCAGCTGCTCTCGTGGTCTCAGGAGCTCACTGAGGAGGGCGGTGATACTTCTCCAGGGAGCTCTGATCCTTGGCTCTAGCGCTGATCCATCAGCCTGCTGGCACAGACCCTTCATCCCGCTGGCACAGACTTTCTAGCTTCCACTGCTGACCTTCGGGTCTTCTCACCACAGCTCCATGAAGCCGGCCTGCCTGAGACATTGTGTGCGGGCTGCTGGCCTCCAGCTGCATTCATGGGAGGCATTCTGATGGGCTCTAGGTCTTTAACTGGACAAATGCTGGACATTGTCGTGGGATCCAGGCCTTTGGGCTGGATTCTTTGGGTTTCTAGTGTGTGGATAGATTTCCTACATCCTCTACGTACATGCTTCTGTGGGTGAATTATTATAAAATGGTCCTATCTATTATGTGTTTTGTTCTGTTTTCCTTGAAAACCTTCACTGCAGTAGGTACTTTGAAGTGCCAAGGAAGCCAGCGTCAAGGAAATTATCTTGTTATAATTCCCTGATGACGTATGCCCTTGTCGAGGCTACTGTTTTCTCAGTGATATCCAGGATATAATTCTTATCTTGCTGTCTCTGCGTCATTGCTGTGGATGTTTTCATGCCCAGCAGAGACACATGGTAACACATAATTCTGAAGCAGAGACCGCAGGGAGGTTGGAGAAGGACCATGGGATGGAGTCACGGATGCTCGCTGTGAGCGAGGTTTCCTGAGGGGAGTAACGGAGCTGCTCTGTTTACTTATTTGTGTGTTTGTTCATGTATGTATGTATGTATGTATGTATTTTAGGGAAGGGTCTACAGCATGTTCAGGGTCTCACAGCTAGACTAGACTCACAGTGATCTGCCTGCCTACAGCCTGCGAACTGCTGGGATTACAGGCATGTGCCACCAGGCCCAGTCTCAACTGCTGCTTCCGCATTACTTGGGGGAGGGGCCAGCACTGTAAGTTCAGGGGAAAAGTTCAGAAGGAATTTTTTTTTTTTTTTTTTGGTTGGCTCAGGCTGCCTTAAGGGTTGAGTCAGGTAAGGCATGTGGAGCTGGGGATAGAACCTGGGTCCCTTGGGCCTGGTGGCGTTTGTCCAAGCAGGGCTTTAAACAGCTGAGCTAAGCTGCAGCCCCCCTTCTGTTTATTTTCTTTATAGTGCATTTGTGCATTACTTATTTGAACCACTTAGTGAAAAAAATAAAGATCAAGCTGGGAACGGTGGCACATACCTGTAATCCCAGTACTTGGGAGGCTGAGGCAGGAGGATCAGTGCAAGTTAGAGACCAGCCTGGGCTACGAAAGTGAGCTCAAGGCCAGCCTCAACTGCACAGTGAGACCCCGTCTCAAAAAGACAAAAATAAATACATAAGTAAATATCAAATACAAAATATGTAATCATATTATTTAATATTGTCTTTCATCTCATAAAAATCTTGTTCAAGTCTTAGAGAAGGCTCCAGTCTGTGACAGTAGAACTCCTTTCCGAAATTCTGAGCTCTAATGGAAAGCTCAAGATTTTTATCTCTAAGAGCAAATGCCGTCAGCTGTCTCCACGCACATCGGCGGTTTACTTTATTCATTATTTAAGAACATACATTTCCCAAGTCCCTGGGCTTCAGTGCTATGTTCCGTCATTCTTCCAGACATAACGGGTGTGCAGTGCGGGAAACTCTGGATCGGGTTTGCATCTTAAGTAGCCCCAGAAGCGACTGCCCTTGAGGTAAGCATTGCATCTTACTTCATAGAAAATATCTTAAAAAGGGATGAGTCATGACACGCTGAGGTGTCTTGTGTTTTGCTGCCTCATCAAGGATGTGCTAAGTGCACCATTCTGTTTGTTTCAATTTTTTTTTTCTTTTTCATTTGAATATTTGGTACAGGGTCTCACTATGCAGATCGGACTCACAATGAGCCTCCTGTTTTCAGCTTCCCTTGCGTTGGGATTACAGGCACGCACCGCCACGCTCAGACTCTGTTGCTGGCCCAGTGCGCCCCTGGGGTGGGGCCAGCATGGCATGAGGGACTGGGCATAGAAGCCTGGTCCCTGTACCAGCCTGTCAGAGCAGGCTCTTTTTCTGCTGAATATCTTGCCAGCCCTGTTGGAATTTATTTTAATGAAAACTCGTGGTCACCCAGAATGCACCCTGGCTCGTAAAGTCTCCTTCTGCTATCTGCCTCGTCAGCTCCCCTTGGCCTCTGAGTCTCCAGTGAGTTTGTCAGTGTGGCTGCTCTGGGACAGACCTCTGGATTAAACGAGTTATCAATCATTGGACGTTTCAGCACCACCTGATTTTAGGGCTAAGCATCCACAGCGGAGAAACCGGTTTCTGATGGTTATTTGGTGTTCATATTGGGATAGCTGAAGCAAAGTAGTAAGTCCTATCCCATGCAAAGGTGCAGCAGTTTGCAAGGTGAGGTTCTTTATATTTAAGTTGTTAATTGTTTAAAAAAATATTTATTTATTTGATACAGGGACTCGTTATACAACTTGGACTCATAGTGATCCTCCTGCCTTGGCCTGCCCAGTACTAAGATCACAGACATGTGCCATCAAGCCCAGTTTCAGTGGCCAGTAATGTGTGCCCAAGGCAGAGCCAGCATGGCAAGCAGTAAGGGTGATCAAGTGGGCATCAAACCTGAGTCCTTGTGCTTGTCAGGCAGGCACTTAGATCACTGAGCTATCTCTGCATCTCTGAGTTGTTAATTGCAATTCACGACTATTAATCTAATTGTTAACTTGAAGTGTAGTTTTGAAAAATGGAAAGTTTCTGCATGGCTGGAGAGTGCAATGTTTCTTGGGCTGCATTTTTAGCCAGCGGGCAACAGTCCATGTGCACCCTGCCTGTCTTGTGGGCCCTCGGTCTGCTACCTCGTACTAACTGGCCCAGAAGATGCAGCCCCTGATGCTCATGGCCAGGGTGCAGGTCTCCAGCGACCAGACCCCGAGTCTTCAAGAGCTCAGCACACCTCTGTTTTACACATCCAGTTCTCTTTTCTTTAAAATTCAAGTGACTGGTCTCGAAATGATGGTACAGCTTTCCAAATGTCCTACTGTAGTTTAGCATAACCACTTCTTAACATTTACATGGCTGTCAGAAAGATGGTTTCCATCAAAATTTTCTTTCTCACATATATCTTTCTCCACTCTGAGTCCTTCCTTTTATGAAGAAGCCTGTTGTGCTTTCCTGGGCCTCTTTAAAAATAGCAGGACTGGATAGGCCAGCCTTACAGTCACTTCTAAATCCAACAATCAACTCAAAAAGTAAAGAAAATGGGATACAAGCAAACTGTCTTTTATTTTAGAGTCATCTAGCATGAACTCCTAAAATAAAAAGACTAGTTAGTATTTTCAAACCCTACAAATGTTTCCCAGAGCTACATTCAAAAGAAAGAGAAAAAATTGTGCTTGCTTTTCATGTTCCTGAAGTAAAATGAAAGAAAATTAATTGCAGAAGACGAGTGGAGCAAAGAAAATATCGGGGTGTGGCTGAGGGTGGTGGCACCAGACAACCAGACAGAAACAGGGCTAAGAACAAACAGAGTCACTCTCTAAAAATGCCCTGCGACTATTGTAGCTTGGTGTCACTTACTCAGCTTCCTGACAGGAATGTGCACTCCTCTATTTTACAGCTTTTACCCATTTTTTTTTTTTAGAAATTATTTTAATCCAAACCTTTAATGAGTGCAGTACGTAGTTAATTTGTGTTGTTCTAAATAAAGATAATGAGGCTTTGGAAAGGAAAAGGTCATATGGCCAGTAATTTTTTTCCTACAAAATTCAAGGTCTAAGTTGACATGTTTTTCACATGATGTATATAAACTTAGTAGTGTAATTAAAATTAATAGTAGACATTTTATCTTTTTATTAGTTATGTTTCTCATTTTCCTGGAGGAATTATATAATTATTTAAAATTTAAACTTATATTTAAAGCTTTTTATTTATTGTTTTAATTTTGTTTTTTGTGTGTTTTTATTACTTTTAATAAGAAATAATATGACAGTTTCAAAACACGTTAGTAGCCGGGCGTGGTGGCGCACGCCTGTAATCCCAGCACTCGGGAGGCTGAGGCAGGAGGATCAGTGAGAGTTCGAGACCAGCCTGGGCTACAAAAGTGAGCTCAGGACCAGCCTGAGCTGCATAGCGAGACCCTGTTTCAAAAAGACAAAAAAAAAAAAAAAAAAAAAAGCACATTAGTAGTACATTCGCAATAATTAACACATTGTATTTTGTTGTTCTCATAATAGTTATACACAGCACAGGGTGTGGACATGATACATTTTCTGATCGATATTGGTAAGGAAGGAAAAGAAAAGAAAAAATTTCTTTGAACTGTGAGGAAGTAGCTGTATACATAGTCCAGTGTTCCTTATTTGCTTTGTGTTACGGGTGAGACTGGCAATGTTAGAAGCTGTTGATTTAAGCCTCTTACAGATCTTCATACTAATCTAGTTCTGTGTTTCATGGCTCATAATTATTTAAAATATCCACTGAAAGTAATTAAACCCTGTCACCTGAAATCTAGAAATTATAATAACTGTTCTTAATTTTTTTGAAATTTCCTTTTATTTATTCCTTTGGCACAGGATCTCGCTATGCAGCTCAGACTTGTAGTGATCCCTCCGTCTCAGCCTCCCCAGCGCTGGGATCCCAGGCTTGCACCAGCACGCCAAGTCTCCATTCGCTGACTCAGCATGGGGCCAGCACAGCATGCAGCTGCAGGGATTGAACCTGGGTCCTTGAGGTTGTGAGACAAGCTCTTAGACCTCTGAGCTATCTCCCCAGCCCTATAATAACTATTCTTAATTCCTGGTGATTTGTAAATCTACTTACTGTCCATAGTGGGCAGCTATGGGATTTTGTTTATTCCCTATGGAATACTTCCCTACTTCCTGAGCTTTCCACTTCCTGTTTCCCGTCTAAGAGCACACGCCCCCTCCTGACTGACCCGTGTCACCACACAAGGCACAGCACAAGCTAGTGAGCAGGCTGGTGCACAGGGCTCCTTTACGGGTCTTCAGGTGAATTCTCCCATTGCACTGTCATGCCCAGTAAGCTTGTGCACCAGACAGTACTACTGTTTTACAGGGAGGGGTCTGAGAGCTCTTTCAGGGCAGCTAAGGCTTTCACCCAGGTCACAGGACTCATGAAGAGCAGAGCTCGGCTTTCCGGCCGGAGGCTCGGCATGTCCAGCCCACAGAGCTAATTTCAGCGCTGCAAGCCTGGCCTCACCAGAGTTTGCCCACAGAAAGGCTCCACAAGATTCAATTCCTCGTGTCCTTCGGAAACTGGTTTCATGCATCAATTTTTATCACAGAATTTATTTTTGTCCGTCATAAATATAATAGTCCAAAATTAAGAAATGCATTATCCCACGCAGTTATAGTCAATAAAGAAAGTCTGATTTAATGATCACAAAGAACACGATGCTTTTTTTTTTTTTTTTTTTTTCCAGTTTCTGTCTGAAGAATAGATAGGAAGTGGAAACGCGAAGGGGTAGAGAAGCATCCCTAAGCTTCTGTGGGCAGGCACAGGAGAGCGTCCTCCTGCGTCGCCCACCCCCACCAGTGATGGCCAGACTTCAGTAGTCTGGCTGATGGGAAATCAGGTGACCGAGGCTGAGCAGCCAGGCGGATGGAAAGCACAACCAGGCAGCCTTTGGGAAGTGCAGTAGGGGCAGGGCGTGCTCAGCAGTGCAATGCATCCTTCCATAGAGCAGACAGGGGCCGGCCCTCACTGCACAGAGAAGTCATGGAGGGGTAAGCTGCAGGCAGGTGCAGTGAGGCACAGTGATCGGAAGCCGGTGTGCAGTCCGTGCCGGTGAGCAAGGAGGACTCATCAGGAGGAAGGTCACTGTCACCCTGGAGCCAAGCGGAGAAGGACGTCAAATACTTGATGGAGAGGATGCTACTTTTGAGATCTGAGATATGCAAAAGATGAGAACACGGATCACAGCTGCACTCCTACTGTGAGACAGTCATGGTGCCAGGTAGTGTCAATAGTGATTTATTTAACTTCCATGCATTTAACTGCCGTACCGAGTTTATTGCTCATTTGCAGAAAACTGAGGCTCCAAGAGGATACTGAACTTGCTCCTGGTTCCCATGAATTTCTAAAGGCTGGATATCTTGAGTTTCATGTTGGCATCACGTTCACACTGCTGGAAGTTTAAAGACTTGTGCATCACTTTGGGAAGAGGCATGTTAGTCCCATGAGTTCCTTGGACATGTGCTCTATACAAGTATCTTCTGGTCTGGAAGCTGAATTTTACATGCATTTGCAAGGATTTTTGTTCCTCCACAGCTTAATAAAGGCCTATGAAGATACCAGATCATTTCATTTCCTCTTCCTCCTGTTAGGCAGTTCCTCTGCAGGCTTCCAGAGTGCATTTTAAGTAACAGCCGGGGGCTAACTGTTAATAGAGCTTCCAGTGAAGGAACCAGAGGACAAAATTGTATCCCAGAATTAGTTCAACAGTGTCTGTGCGCTTACCATCCTGTAATGAATCAGACCAAGCTAGAAGCATGATAAATTTAATTATTATTGGCTTTGTGTGCCTATTGCTAATCATTTGCATATTCACTGAGTTCTGTGGAATAATTTTTCTTACCTGCTTGGTGTTAAGGCTAAGGAAGGGCAAAAGATGGAAATGGAAAATAACCAATGTGCCTATAATTAAAAGGCAAGAGGCTTCTGGGGCCAGGCCTCTCATTAGAGTCAACTTTTCAGAGTTACTCCACTGGGCACTTGCTGTGCGGAGTGCTGGAGGCCGGGAGGCAGCCCTGGCTCAGAATAGGAAGAGCAGCTGTCTCTGAAAGCAGCACACACCGCGGCCAGGGATGCTGAACGTGGTGCAGGGCTCTGAGTGGATGGAGTGGGCAAGACCAGGCAGATGGATTTAAAGGGCCTGACACCTACCATGGTTGACACAGAGCTGAGAAAGCCCTGGTTCTTCACCTGTGTCTAGCATGGCTTGGTGAGATCTAGCTCCAAGTCCGGATCTACGACAGCACAAGGTGGAGTTTCCACACTTGCCACGTGGAGGAGGAGATCAGAGCATACTTAACTTCCATGAGATAGAGCAATGTGACCTCTGCCATTCCAGGTGTGGAGACAAGGCCCACATAAAACTGTGTCCTTGATGTAGGCGATGCGCGCCCAGTGCTACAGATGCGGGCATTCAGTGGTTGCTTGGTGAGGCCATAAAGGCTTGTCTTCCGACTTTAAAATGAAAGAACTTCATTAGTACCAAAGTCACACATCATCATAGGCTACTTTTACAAGTTCTATGGAGGAAGTATCTATTTTTAAATATTGCCATTAAGATGACTCCTCAAAATTGACCACTTTTATATTCACTGTGAGGATGAAAAATCTAAAATTACTCTAGAGCAATGCATACCACTCACAGCACGGAGACCAAGGTGCAAGTTGTTGAATACCAAGCTAGAGGCCACCTCTCACCGCTGCGTTTCCCCTCTGTGAGCTTCTTCTTCTTTTCTACTCTAAAAACATCAATTTGCAAATGTGAAGTTGGTAAATTCATTTTAGTATCTCTGACTTATAACACACGGCCCTGTTCTTGTGACTCCCCACAGGTGCTGCCTCTAATCTCTCTATTGTTATACATTGAAAATAGAAAAGTCGAACATTTTATGTTTATTGTGGCTAACATCCAGGTGTGTCAAACACAGCGATCTTTTGAAAGAAGAGAGATTGGTGACATTTCTTTCCCCTTTCATTGCCTGTTTTCCTCACAGCATCTTGGCCCTGCCTTTTCATTTTACCTTAGCAATATTTATTTTAATGAGCCCTCTCTCCTTCTCTATATGAAGAATTATGCACTTATTTCTAAGAGCATCATTATCTTATTTTTCCCAGATTTATTAGCGTGAGTGCAAGTTGTTCTGGGATATATTTTGCCCATTTTTTCCAATGTATGAGATGCAAGCAATTTAACCTCTTACATATAATTACATGAAAAACAAACCTCTTAAAAAATATTCACTCCATAGCATTTGTCATTCAATGTGTTGGGAGAGGATTATTTAATAATTTACATAAAGGTATCTAGGACAGAGGAAGCCGTAAATGACGTAGAAGGAGATGAAAGCAGGTCTCCAACCGCACCATTCATAACCGCTCATCCAGACTGTTTGCTCGGTAGACAGAGACAGCTGTAATGACTATTTCATTAACTAATGGTACAGGAAACTGGGCCCTCCCTAATGGCAACATAAGGGATGTTCTTGTCTTAATCTCGCAATGGAAGAATTTTACATGTTGTAAAGTAATTCTAGCTTTTAGTTCTGGCCAGGACATCCAGTTAATATCACTGATACCTATGCTATCGAATTGCTGCTGAGACAAACAGTCCATTAAATTTGCCATTACTTCCTATGCATAGGCCTATACTCTACTTTGTAGATCGTGTGGTACAGCGGCAGCTGTGATACAAGTATGCAGTGGACTGCGGGCAGTTCCTGTCCCTGCAGCTCCTCTGTGTTGTTTCACGGGGTTCTCGATGCTAGCGATTGTTTGCTCTCAGTGTCCTGACATCTATATGCTTTTAGAGCTGGTCTCAGGTTGAAAGGCTCAGTTGGTCAGGAGAAGGAATTCATTGATTTTAATGACTGGTTATAGTTATATAATTATATGATAGACTACATACATAAAGTATAATTAGTAACTGTGAATGCAAAGTCTAATTTCCGACTTTAGATAGCTTAAATTTAAAATACAAATATTTGGGGCCCGGCGGCATGGCTCAGTGGTCTAAAGCACCTGCTTGGGGAAGCTTGGGTGGCTTCAGAGACCTCAGTTCGATCCCATGCACCACATGCTCCGCCAGCCCTGCCCTCGGGGCAGGCTGAGCCGGCCACAAAAGTGAGTGAATAAACAAAGGTTCTGAAACAAGAAAAAAAATTCTAAAAGAAAAAAAAAAAAATAATAAAATAAATAAATAAAATGAAATAGAAATATTTGATTGCTACCCAAATGTACTATGAAATACCTCAATCTCAGTATCTCCAAAATTTCTCTCTCCTCTTCCCTTCCTAAATAATTCTTCCTTTGCTAAGTTCTTCCTGGTATAAGGCAATGCCATCCACTTCATCGCTGAGCTTTGGACAGGAATTTCTGGAAATCTGTTATTCTCTCCTTTTCTTAAAGGTACAGCCAACCAGCAGGCCAGCTGGCCTTATTTTCTGTCTGTCAGCCTCTCCTTTCCTCAGCGCGGTGCTAGTCTTCTCTTTGTTCAGGCTGTCCTTTCATTGTCTCCCTCTGTGACTATGACAGTCGGCTCTCACTGCCTCCCGTCTGACTCCCTACCTTGTGCCAGGAGCATCTGTGACTCTCTACTCTCCACCCTGGTCTCCTTCTTCACATCTCTAATTTGCAACATAAACTTGTAGCTCAACCCAAAGGCATACCTCAGTATGACAAGGACGGAACTCGTCTCCTGGTGCAATCATTGTTTCCCTCCTACACACGTCACACATCGAGGCAGTGAGAAGCCAGAAGGGAGAATGGCAGTGTCCCCAGGACCATGGAGCAGCCCCCAAGGAACTCACTTCCTCCATGTTGACTCTGGCTTCTCCCGCAACACTGGCTAGTAGACTACAGTCAGGGGACGAGCTTCTACCTGGGAGCTTGGGAGGATATTTGAGATTCAAACAAAACACTACATGCATGGAATCCTGCCATCTCTGGCACTGTGTGTCTTCCTCCTTTCACTGACCATGGAGTTTCAAGGTTCATTTCTTCTTTCCTTTCTTTTTGTTGTATTTTAAGGAAGGGTCTACAGGGCCTTTAGGGTCTCATTACTAGATCAGACTTGTTGTGATCCACCTGTCTACAGCTTCCTAAGAGCTGGGGTTACAGGCACGCGCCACCACGCCCAGTCTCAATTTCCATCTAAGTGCACCCTGGGGGCGGGGCCCACACCACAGGCCCAGGGATGGAAATCCGGTCCCTGCACCTGCTTGCAGGCGCTTTAGTCTACTGAGCTATTTAGCCGGCTCTTCACGGATCATTTTGGTCTCAGCATGTGCCAATGTTTTTTGTTGTAATGTCTCAATAATGTTCCACTGTACAAAGAACACATTTAAAAATATTTGATTATTCAGCTTATAGACATTGTATATGTTTTCATTTTTTCTTTAATATCGACAATTCTATTTTCAACATTTATGTGTAAGTATTGTATGAATGTCTATTTTGAGTTCACTTGGGTAAGCCTTAGACTGAAATTGCTAGGTTATATATCTATGTTTAAATTCTTCAGGAATCCCAGAAGCTGCACCATTTCTGTTGCTACCAGTGATGCGTGAGGGTTCTCATTTTTTTCATTCCATCGCCAACTACTTCTAGTTTTCCATTTATCTATTAATTAATTAATTAATTAATTATTATTATGGCTGGCTCAGCCTGCCCTGGGGAGTGGGGCTGGTGTAGCATATGGTGCCGGGGCTCGAACCGCGGTTCCTGCGGTTTCCTAAGTTTCCCTAAGCAGGTGTTTTAGACCTCTGGACCGTCTCACTGGTCCTCTTATTTTCTATTTAGACATATTATTTCAGCCCAGTATGTACAAACCATTGTTTTATTACAGTTTTTGACTTGCATCTTCCTAATAATGAATGATATTGAACAACGTTTTATGATCCAAAACTGTATCTTAGGAGAAGTGCTTACTCAAATATTTTGTTCTTTTTAAAATGTTAATTAACTTGATCAGTAGAGTAATTTTTAGACAACTACAGCTTCTACCAAAAATGCATGTACATCGCAGGAAAAGAAAAATTTGTATGACAATTCTAATGCTAGATTGATTAAGACGTCGTGAGCTTAATGCAAGTTACTGACCTCTGTAACTATAAGAGTTGCTCAGTGTGGTGATCATGAGCTTGCAAACATTGGCTAGCTCAGGGAACTGCTGCTTGGGTAATGTTGATCATTAAGATTGCTGCATATTTATTTTCAACTTATTTCCTAGGGGCTGACAGTGCAGTGGGCTTTTTGTGATATACTGCATCCTACAGTATCCCTTATACTAGGGCAACATCTATTGCAAGCATATCATATTATATTTTCCCTAAAGTTTGTATACATTTTGGGGGTAGATTATATCTCATATTTAGGGAAAAACTGAGCAGTTCACATAGATGGCTTCCATGCACCTGTCCCAACCTTGCTGTGCACACAATAATCCCTCATAAAATCTAACATTAATATGACAGAATTTAAAACACACATTAAAATTGATCTATTATGATCATGTAAAATACATATTTCCTCAAGTTTCCTTAGTTTTTATCTAATGTCCTGTTTCCTGTTCCAAAAGCCTGAAAGCCAGGTGACATTCAGTGGTTGTTATTGTTGTAGGCAGCTGAATTAGACAGAAATATTAGAAGCAGACAGACAGGACCAAGTCCTGAAGGAGACTAGATGGAGGACAAGGTGGCTGTGTAACGCTGAAGAGAAAACACCCCTATGGGGCAGATTTCAAGACAAAAGAGGAAAAAAATACAGCTGAGTACTTTCCTAGGGATGGGCTTCCGGGATTGATATTCTAAAAAGGTGTCAATCACCTTGAAAGAACCTGAATGAGTCACTAGCCCAGCTCCCAACAGGAAGACTCTGTCCCTCTTGTCGTGTGATTCATTTCCCCATTTGGTCCTGAGCAATGGTGCATGTAATTACCTGAGCAATGGTGCATGTAATTCCATTGGTTGACCATAGCTTTGTCCCTCCTCATGCCCACCTAAGCGCGTCCCTGTGTTCTCCACCACCTTAGACCTGCCTCACTACATGGTTTGCCCCTACAAAAGTCCCTGGAAGAGATAGCTTCCTGGGGATCACCCATTTGGGGTCCCCCTTCTGTCCTTCTCCCCAACAGAAGCTTTCTTTCCCTCAATAAATATATTCTGCTCGTAACCTCCGCCTGTTCCTAAAATTCCTTCTTCAGTTTTAGAGAAAGAACATGAAGTCATCCCAGGTCAGGTTGGGAGATCACTTTACCTCAGTATCAGTGGGAGCTTCCCTGTATCATTTGGAGGGCATCCACCCAAGATCAGTTTTTCTCCCTGTATCATTATGGCTTATGTCTAACTCCATGTAGCCTCAAGTGCTCCTCTGGGGGACTTTGAAAGGTGGCTGGAGCATGAATATGTTATGCTGGATTATGCAGTGTGGATTATAACTGGACACTCTAGTGATTGGTTCCACATAATTCTAGGTGTGGAGAAAGTCCATCCACACCAGGCTCATCTGGGTGTGGTTGGCTCAACCCATAAATTCATAACTTGAATGGAAGAAAAACACGGAAGCCTCACTGTCTGTCCTGCCTTAGACTGTTGGGCCTTCCATCATGTTCATGTGCCATCTTCCCCTTCCAGTGGGGCCAGCTACTGATGGATGGAAACCTCTGAAGTGTGTGAGCTAAGCTAATCTCTCCTCTTTTAACTTATGGGTGTCAGTTATTCTGTCTTAGCACTCAGATGGTATCTGAGGCAGTGAGCATGTCTTCTTCAGCTTCTTTCCTTTGAGTAAATTTTGTCAGATTTTTCATTGCACTTACTGACCTTGACAGATTTGAGGACTATTGCCCAAGTGTATAATACAATTACCCCCTTTTGAGGTTTGTCTGATGGTTCTTATGTGGTTGGATTAGAGTTCCTGGCTTTGGGAAGAAAGACCTAGCAGTAAGGTGGCATGAAGGGCTCCAGACTGTTGATACTGGCCTTGGTCACAAGGCTGCGGGGGCGGTCTTGGTAAATTTCCCCACTGTAAAGGTACTCTTTCTCCTATTTTTCATTACTAGTCTTTGGAAGGAAGCCACCATCTGCAAATCAAATTTAGACAGCATGGAATCAGGCTTGAATACGCTTGGATTTCTCTACCAGAGGCTGGTATCTTCTTTCTATTCATTAATTTGGAAGGCTCGCTTGTAGTTTTTCTTTCTTGCAGTATGTGATCTTGTGCCTGGTAAGACTGGCCTCATAGCGAGGGAGAAAGCATTCTTTTTCAGGGAGCGAACGAAGTACTGGCGTTGAGTGTTCTTAAATGTTAGATAAAATTTAATAGTACGGCCATCTGGTCTTGCATTTTTCTTTCTGAGAATCTGTCTTTTATTAACTAATCCAATTTTCATGTATTATAAATTACCAGTTGCCAGAGTTTTCTTTTCTTCATGGCTTCTTTTTAGTAGTGTCTTCATGGGAATGTATCTCTGCGATCTTAATTAATCCCAGAAATCCATTCTAATCCTGCCAGGTCAATAGTGAGTTTCTTCTTTCATTCCTAGTTGTGTATTTGGCATAAGTGCTCTGTTTCTCAGTTGGTCCAGCAACACCTTGGTACTTTTCCCAGTTGTTTTTCCAAAGTAGAATTCACTTCACAGTTTCTCCCTCCTCGGCTGAGACAAAAGGGTTTTAGGATTTCATGTTCAGTGACAAGGCTCAAGAGCCTCATTCCTGCATAGCAGTGACACTCAAGAGTGCTCCATTTCAACTACTACAGTTTTTGTACAGACCATGGGTGATGCAAGTAGCATTTGAGAGAAAACTACTGGGTTCATGGCGTAGCTGCTCATGGTGTGATCAGCAATACAATTTTCCCTCAAAAATGGGGACCAGCCACTCCATCAGGTGTCCTTATTTCTGCTCTTAATTCAATGGCATAAGAAGTCTCAAATGACCATATGCTTGTCTTCACCTCCAGGGAGCCATGGTTGTGACTCCTGATCTGAGTGCTACTCTTGGAAAATGAAACTGCAAAGGAGTAGTGCTACCAGCCTCAGGGACAGCAAAATACTTGTGAGTTCATTGTTAGGAATAATCTTGAGAGGATCCTTGATGGCTCTTAGATGTAAGCATCCTGAATCCGAGTCAAGTCATTTCCAGTTTGGAAATGACCAACCCTCGCTCTTGGGGAATTTAGTAGTTTCTAAGTGTTTATTATTATTACTATTACACTGCTAATGTGGTTGAAAACATTTGCTACAAACAAACTGACTGGATCAAAGGTTTTGATTTGATTGTTAAGTTACTTTTAAGAAACTTTATGTCCGTTTATATTTTCACCCCATTTTGCAATGTCTTCATGGATGTGAGAGGGAGTTGCATATTGCTTTCTTAAAATATTTGTGGGTTTTAGAGGAGAAGAGTCTGGAATTGTGTGGAATGCTGAGGGCGTGCATGACTTAGAAGGTGAAGCCTATCTGTAGGAGAGCAGTAACCAGAATCAATGATCTTTTCCTGGAGCAGAGCTGGTTGTGTACAATGAGGATTGAATCAATAGCTTTGGTAAATTCAACTGCCTTGGTGTTAGTGATCGATTATCTGTCCTTCTCCCAAGGCTCCTCCCCCAATTACCTATGGAAATTCTTAGAGGGTGCCCGGGTATCTCACAAAGCTACTTCTTTTTCCTTCTATTTGGCTGTATGCCTGAATATCCATGATTACTCCCTGAGAAGAAGCTGGGAGACGCTTCAGCTGCCCTTGCCCCATGAAGACACTGAGAATCCACAGCAGGTCATAAGGCTTCTGGGCTTGCATATTGTATGCTGGTGCTGAGCAGAAGTGAAGAGGGAAAGTGAGCCTTCCACAGCCCTCACAGGTGGCCTGACGGACAATGGTGGCATAAGGTCCTATAGATGGTCCTGTAGTTCTCCGCACTCAAATGCTACCAACTTATTATGCAGACTGGTTGGTCCACCAGCCCATGGATAATGACCTGTCAGCAAGCCGTAGGAATGGACCGAGGAAAAAGAAACTGCAGTAAGATTAGTGATGATAGATTCTGAGGCCCCTACTTGTGGGACAAAACTACAATGAAAGTACATTTCAGAAAATCATGATCATGAAAATTATGCAGATTCTTCTTCAGTCTAAATAGCAAAAAAAAAAAAAATCTTTAGATCAATACATAAAGATGGATTATAAATGCCTACATAAAACCAGTTCTTCTTTTATAAACTAATTACTTAAATAAACCCAATAATGGACTAGAAAAAAGTATTATACTTATTTCATTAATCTGAGTCCAGATGAATTGTATAAAAATGAAACATTACTTATATTGAGAGTAAGGCTCATTAAGTTTAAAGCCTATCTCTAATTGCTAAGCCAACCAGAGAAAGAAATCAAGGGTAGAAAAAAAATACACACCTCTTCTCATCCGCACGAGACTCTTTCCAAGTTTATCTGCTGCAAATCGTGCTGCTTCAGCGATGGCTCTGCACCTATCCCATTATTATATCTTTCACTCCTTCAGAATGGTACCCATGAGAGGTATGGCTGGGTCACAAAGAATTTTTCTTCTCAGGTTTTTGAGGACTCTTGGTATTGCCTTCCATGGCAGCTGCAGAAACTTATGCTCCCACCAACCAAGTCTGAATAACCTTCAACCAAGTGTGCATTTTCCCCACACTTCTACACCAGTATTTGCTGCTTCTTGTTTTCTTGAATATGCAGCATTCTGCCTGGAGGAAGATAGGTAGAGCCTCAAAGTCGGTGTGCTTTGTTGTCTTGGTCACTCTTCTCTCATTGCCAGGACAAAATACCCAACATCTAAAATTAAGGAAGGAAAGGGTTGTTTAGTTCACAGTTAGTGGAGGTTTCAGTCCATACTTGGCTGGCTCCAAGACAGAGTGGTGCATGGCAGAGGGCAGTGGTTCCTGGAGGTGAAAAAATGGCAAAACAGCGAGAGCAAAAAGCAGCGGAAGTGATGGCAGAGGCAGAGGCAGAGCGCGAGCCTCTCTCCCTTCCTTATACCGCGTCTAGGCTGGAGTGGATGTAGTCCTCACACCTATGATCCCAGCACCGGATCACGAACCAATCAGAAATTCTAGAAGCCACCCCAAAACTTCATGGGGGAGACATCAAACACAAAGCATAATAATTTGTCTTTTTCTAGCAGCTGTTATAATTAGTACCTTTCCTATACTTAGTCTCTTGGTTATTTTTTAAATAAGACATTTGTTCCAGGGGGTTCGTTTTTTAATATATTCAAAGCTTTGGTCCTCTGTCAGAAGTGGAGCTGACAGTTCTTCCCATCATACTGTTTGCTTCTTCATCCTGTTGATTATTTCCTTTACTTTGAAGAAGGTTTTCATTTAATTTGCTATAATCCCATTTATTGATGCTTGCTATTCCTTGGGCTCTTGTCCTTCCGCTCAGGAAGTTCTCGCCTGTGTTGGTAGCGTATGTGTATCTTTTGATTATCTTCCAGGAGTTTCAAAGTTTCTGTTTTGTGACTTTGTCTGTGGTCCATTTTCACCTGAGTTTAGGATGGGGCAAGAGATACGGTTCTCATTCCATTCCCCTGCACGTTGGTAACGAGTTCTCCCAGCAATAGTTGAAGCAGAGGCTGTCTTCTCCAGCTTGTCTTTTTGGCTCCTGTGCTGAAGATGACTAAAGGGTCATGGGGCTGGTTCTGTGTCCTTTATCCTATTCCTACACACCCATCTATAGATTTATGGATGAAGGAAATGTGATACATGTCAGCCATAGAAAGATCAATGAAACCAAGCCATCTGCCGAGAAATGGATGTGTCTTGAGCCCATCCCATTAAGTACAATAATCCAGACACAAAAACTGAACATCACATTATTTCTCTTGTATGAGAAATCCAGAGGGGAAACAAATTATAGAATTAACCCAAGGAGAGATTGTAGGAAAGGAGGAGGCCAACCTCGTGGTCACCTGGGTGGTCTCTCGCGTTAGAAACCAAAACCAAAAATAAAGAGTACAAGAGAGGTGATGGGAAGTGGAGAGTAGACTTTGTGGGAATGGGAAGGGCCTCTGAGGATGGAGGGACGGGACGAAGCATAGAGAAAGGGTAAGAGACAGGGCACTGAGAAGAGTTCAGACCACTGTGTCTACGTATCCATTCCCCATGATGAGACGTGTTCATTGCTAACAGATGCGAATAGTGAATAAATGAATATATGTAGTCACAGTTACGTAAATAAAAAAGAATCGTATGTAATATATGTGCACATATACATATACATATATGCGTGTGTGTGATTGTGTTCTAATGTAACTACTCTGTGTCAAACACATATGCCACAAAATATTCTCCTTTCATGCTACACCTTTAGGTGCTGGCAGCACCTTGACCAGGGGACATTTGGAGGGAGGGCAGAGTCTCCAGTAAGAATGGTCAAGAACTGTTGACAATAAAAGGGCTGACTGGAGCTGTGGAAGTTATACATCCCTGTGCGTCCTAGACTTCCTGGTTTGTAGAGGTATACCCACTTATAATGTCATGGAAGACTGAAGATTCTGGAAGAAAGATGGCCAAGCCCTGCAGTGGGCAAGGAAGTGTTCCATATTGAAATTAGAAGGAAAAAAATTAATAGAAGCAGAAAAAAAAGAAAAGTAATAGGAAGTCTCAGTTTGGAGAATTTTGATCATTACTTCTTTGGTAGCACTCTATTTTTGCTGAGTAAGCAGCATGGTGGGATGCAGATCTGTGCCTTTTAGTGCAGGCTACCCAGAGGCTAAACGTGTTTGACATCACTGGCACAGAAAGTTCTTGGCAAAATTCCACTTCTGCATGAAACTGAAGTAGAGTAGGTACTGATGGTTTCCAGGCAGAAAACAGCTATTTTCCCTCCAGTGCCTTCTTAAGGACAAGTTCTTGTGACCCAGCTGCTTTCCTCTCAATCCTTTGGATTGGTGTAAAAATACATCTCAATTCTCTACGGCTGAGGGCTCCTGGTTCTGTAGATATCCTATGATGATTTCAACTATTGACTGTCCCATCAATTCATTATGCTGCCTCTGCATTTCTCCTGTCGTCTTTACAAGGATGTATGCCTGGATTTCAAAGAGATTGATTGAATTCACTGTTTTTGCTCTGTTTTCTTTCTTTCTTTTTTTTTTTTTTTTTTACCATTGTTTAAGTCTCATAGTCATTGTACCCATCATGCACTTCGCTTACCTTGGGTTAATATGCTATCTGAAGACTTTATTTAAAGTACACAAAACGATGTTTAAGAGTGTCATTGCCAAGGTGATGGCTTTCCTGTGTTAAGTTACTAAGTTTTGAAGCACTAAACTTCACTGTATCCTTCAACTTCAAGTGCTGTACATGTGCTATTAATACATCCGTCATCTTGTTCCAGGGCAGAAGGTAATTCACGTACTAAAGTCTCATTCAAGGTCCGTTAACTCGGATTTCACACTGGTCAGGCACCCAGTGCTCAACATTACCTTCACAGCCTCTGGAGGAACAAAGAAGCTTGAAAAAAAAATAATATAAATAAAGAGTATTTCCTCCAAAGTAACAAAGAGGACATTATCCTCCAATATAATACAACCTCTCCTGGTCCCTTTAACGGTGTCTCACATTCCCATAGGAGAGTGGAACGCACAGTCGAATCTAGGTACCCACTGTGTACAAGGCATTTGTATCTGCCCAAATGTTTAATCAACTGCAAGGAATTTCTCATAATCTATGCCCTATGTTGAGCCAGGGGACACAGTAGTGACTGTCTCAGCTGAGGTTGTCATACAAAATGTCATAGACTGGGTGCTCAAGTGACATGGTTTGTATGGGCTGGACATCTGAGGCTGGGGAGGTGTCACGGGTGGGTGTTTCCTGGTGAGAACTGTCTTCCTGGCTTGTACATATTTCTCACTTTATTTTCCAGTAATGAAAGCGTGGGCTTTCTTGTGTCTTCTCCTCTTGTAAGGACACAGGTCTCCTCATGCGCCCTCCCCAAGCGCATCTAGAGCTTTATACCTAGTACTGGACCTATCTGCAGGTCTGAACATTTCTGGGTTAGGGTTTCAACTATGAATTTATAAGGCACCTGCCTTCTGTATAAGAGAAACCTTGTAACTGGTGCTCACGAGCTCATTCCCCAGAAGCTGATGAAAAGACATGGGTATATCAGGTAGAGAACAGAGAACTCATACAGCTTTGCATGAAACACCCAGGGCCCATCAGAGGAAGCTAGAAAGCACAGTAGGGCCACAGTACTGGGCTAGGGTTTTGCAGGGATGTGTTGGCTGAGACCAGAGTTAACACGACAATGGCATGTACTACAGACATTGTCACTGGATGTTTAATGTAGCATTAAGGACCATTGAAAAGACTTTGGGTTTGGAAAAGCTTTCAAGACTGTCCATAGAGAAAAAATAGTTTCTCTCACACACAAAAGACTCCAAGACAAAAATATCAAGGATCCAATGAGAAAACAAAACAAAACAACAACAACAACAAAAAAAAACAACTCAAACTATATGAAGTCAGTGATCTCTGAAAGAAGATTTGGACAGGATCCGTGTGGGAGGAAAATGTTTAAAAGGGGCGGGGCGGGGTGGACTACTGCAGTGGGTTGGTGGATTTGTCATAACTTGCAGATCATGGGACGAAGGGAGACGAGTGCATCTGTGGTTGGCGGGAGAATCATGGTCAGTTCTGGGCTGGCTCTGTGGAGGAGCCTGTGAAGCCTCCAGAGATGCCCATGGGTGTGCCGCAGATGCCCTAGCTAGGGTAGCTCTGGCTTCTCTGGCTAACAAAAGGGGCACGGTGTATATGGCAAACAAAGCAGAAGCATTTGCACAGCCTCTCAAACCCAAATAGGGAGCTACTGGGACACACACGCGCTTCCCAAATGGGGTGTTTCTGCCGGGCAGAGGCCTGTCCTGCAAGCCCGCATGCAGGAGCCCAGCCTCTTGCTTCCTGGGGCTTCGCTTATCTCGAAGATATGCCTTCCAGTGTCTCTGAGCTCAGTGAGAGGAGGTAAGGGAGGAGCACCACCAAGTGAAAGAAGCCCGTTGGGGCTGCAAGTTCAGACACCACATGACCTCCTGTTCCACTGCCTGTATATTTAGATATATGGCCACACCTCACTGCAAACTGGCTGAGAACCTGGAGTGTAGAAACTGCATTTCCTAATGCCCCTGACTCAAGGCCCTAAGCTTAATATCTCGGCAATAAACATCACCATTATTATTAATAGATGATTTTTTTTTTTTTTTTTTTTTTTTTTTTTGCAGAACTGGGATTGAACTCAGGCCCTCGCACTTACCAGGCAAGTGCTTATTCTACTGAGCCATCTCTCCAATCCCTACAGATGGATTTTGACCAATGTGTAATTTATGACTACTGTGTAGCATTATTCAGAGGCTGGAAAGAAAGCCCCAAAGGAGGAGAGGGCCGTGCACCAGCGTCTGGAAATGGTGGAAGCCTCAGAAGTCACAGCCGATTATTTGGGAGCAAAATGCGTGCGCCACTGCTGTATGCAACGGCAGGAATAAGCCTGGCAAAGGCAAAGTTGAGGAAAAGAGATGTGACGAGACAGTGCACACCGCACGACCACGGATATATTCGTAGTAAGACAAAATTGACCTGAAATACAGTAGTCAAGATAGCAACTTGGTACATTTGTGAAAATTAATTGCAATGAATTCTATTTGTCCAACTTTTATATGTTGTATTTCAGAGAAAGGGCTGCTTCAAAACAAACTTTAAATATTGCAACATTTGAACCCATATATTCCAGTAGAGAGATTAATTTATTAGAACCTAAATAACAACTCTCTCTATTCAGAAATATTGACCTGCTTAGCCAGTTGGTATATATGCACATCCTATTAAATCTTGCTTACTGATCTTTCCTTAAAGTAGGGACATTAATGTGCCTTAGAATATATACTATTTTATCCCAAGTCTTTCTAGCACATTCTTTTTCAATAACTGAATCTACGTGCTTTGGACATTTCCATACACAACTGAAACATCGTTGTTTTAATCCCTCCAAGTAACTTATTTCATAAATGGTCTTGAAAATCCTGCTCAGACAGTACTCTGGTGCCCAGGGAAAAGCTAACTTTTGAATCACCAGGGACTCATGCATCTTTCTAAGATGAAAGTACTTTGGTGGACACTAACTTTTGGTGATGTGGCCATGCGCTCAAGCTGAGGAGATGTGCACAGATGCAACTCTTGCTGCTTCCAGGTCTGGTCCTCAAATGCCACCAGCCAGATCTCCACCATCTCTCCCCTTGGCAGGTGGGAGGTCAGCAGCATGCGGGTGACCGAGAGCCAGGTGGCACACCTGACCACGTTCACAGGCTGTGGACTCTTCCACGAGCCCAGGAAACTCACCACACCCAGCTTATGGTCATACCTGAGCGCACAAAGTGATTCTTTCCATGATGCTGGCTACAGACTGAGCTGGGCAAGAAGCAAATCAAGTGCCGGGATTAATTAGGCTCGGGGTTCACCTTCTGGCAAAATTTCAGTTCGTTCTTGTCCAGTAGAGACAAGAAGAATCATGGGGAGCATTGCCTTCGAAACTGAGGTACTAATTTAGGTTACAGGAGCAAGCAGTAGTTTTCCATGACCTTTAGTCTCGGAGATTTCAGGTCTCTGTGTTCCTCCACTAATGCATAGTCTTTTCTTCCTTGCAGTCACTGAAAACTGCTGCTCAGAGTCCTGAGCCCATTCTCCTTGCAGTGTAGACAGCCCAGGACTTCAGTATTCTAGAGCTCAGTCCTTACAATCTCCTAGAACGCCAGCATCTGCCCCCTTTCTTAAAAGTCCTTCATTACCTTGCTGTGCAGGAGCACAAAGGATGGACAGAGCCCTCTAGGGTACACAGCGTGGTCCTCCTTACTTAGCCACCACTTCCTCTTTGAGCTCAGCATCAGATGTAGATGAGAGCAGAAGACTGACAAAGCTCAGAAAAAGAGCTGGCCTCCAAGTGGCTGCAAGACTGGCTGTGCCCTGCTAATTAGAAAGCTGCCAGCGTGTAGAGCCTACCTGTGCTAAGTGCGCATCCCGCACTGGCATGGCGTGGACTGTCGCACGTAAAGATGTCCTGCCTGCCGACTAAAAGACGAGAAAGTACTTCCAAACTTTATTTTGCATTTCCTACTCATACCCAAGTGTTCACAACAAAGTAAATCCTCTCAAATTTGTCTTGTTCTATTACACCGAGGGAAACATGAATACATTACATCAATTTCGTTTAATGGGCTTTTTAAAGAGACATTAGGTTCACAAGTTACCTTGTTCTCATCGTGCTCTCCTTTTATAGGAGACATTTTTCCCATACAGAGTTCTTTTGTGTAATCGCTTGACGATTTAAAGGGTGCCCAGCAGTTTTGCGAAGCGTAGTCTTAAAATGGTCAATAAAACCAGAGTGTGAGTCCCCTGCAAAGGTGGAGCCAGAAATGTGGCTACCGGACCCTATTTCTTTATTTTTGAAGTAGCGTCCAATTCAGTAGGTGTATTTACTGGGTCGACCAACACGCGCTTTTACAACACCTTCTGATTGAAGTCTGCTGATATCTTGTGAGTCACATGAAGGGAAAAAACTGATTTTTCAAGTGGCCAAACGACCGTGCTAGGACTCTCCCCGCAGAGGCAGTCTACTGTTTTCTCATGTCTTTGGTCTCAGAAGAAAACCCTCACGGAGCCAGCCATTTCGCGGTGGGTCTGGCTGGGTTTGTAGCAGCGGGTTTCCTTACATCTCCCCACTTCATCCTCCTTTACCGACGTGTTTCTCGTCATCTATGTTTTACTCTCTACGCCTATGACGTTCACTTTCTTCGATTCCGCTTGTGGAAGAAATTACGAGGCGTTCCTTCTGTGTGGCTCATTTCACGTCACGCGATGTTCTTTGTACTTACGATGCTACTGCGCATGGCAGGATTCCCTTCTCGGGGTGCAGTGTTATGCCACTTGCGTGGCCTCTTTCTTTGTCTCCCTATTCCCATGGGGCATTAAGGTTCATTCTGTATTTTGACAGTTGGGAGTGTTACTGAGATAAGCATCGAAGTGCAGGTACTTTTTTGACATAGTGATTACAGCAGATTTCTGTAGAGAACATACACAGTAGTCAGATTACTGAATCAGATAGCAATTCTAATTTTTAGTCTTTGGCGAAACCCTTAATCTGCTTCCTGTCACACGGGCTGCACTAACTTACCCTTCTACCAACAGCGCATGCTTCCCTGTTCTTCACACCTTGTCCAACATGTATGATGCTTTGTCTTTTTGAAAATAGTTATTCTTAGTGGTAAGATGAGACCTCTGTGGGGCTTTAAACATTTAAGTGGAAGAAATAAAGAAACATCATGCAACTGATACAGATGACAAGAAGGTACATACAGAAGAGCTTAATTATGCTGCGCAAACCTGCTAGAACTAATAAATGAGTTAATTTCCACAATAACATTTAAAAATTAGCAGCATTTATACACATTATTGGTAAACTATTTGAAAAAAAATGTTTAACAATTTTCATGCATAGTGGATACAAAGATACAAAACATTTAGCAACAGATTTAAGATAGCAGTCAAGAATTTCTGAAGCACAAATTTAAAAAGTTGATGGAAGTTACTGAAGAAGACAGAAATAAATAGAAAGGTTTCCTGTTCACAGACTGAAAGAATTGACATTATTAAAGTTCCATAACACTCGCAGTAATTTATAGATCCAGTACAAATCCCTACCAAAATGCTAAGGGCATTCTGCATAGAAATAGACAAAATTCTCTCAAATTCATACGGAAGTACAAAGGATCTTGAATAGCTGAGGCATTCTGGGAAAAAAGAACAACTTAACAGTTAAAAATCTAATAACTGAATTGGAAATGATCAAAAGACCAGAGTGGAAATTTTAAAAAAGGAGACAAGGTATAAAATATTCAGATGTCACACACACACACACACACACACACACACAAAGATTCTAATATTTATTGTGACTTATTGTGACTGTACAAATATATTAGGATGAAATTCTTAGAAGACTTTTATTTAAAGCTCTTAAGTATCTTTTAAACAAGCTCTATAAGCGTGTCCCATTTACTATTTCTAAAGCCTCTAGCTCAGTAGTATAAGTACAAATTTCAATGTAGTATGATTTTTCTTTAACTTGAAGAAATTTCCTTATCTCATTTTCAGAGAAGACCAGCTCCAAAGATTATATTTTGGTTGTCGAGGTGAGAACATAACTTCACTTCTCCTTCCTGAGGGCCATGTCACCAACGGTGTCCTAGGCAGCAGGCCTGTTTTCTGGCACTCTGTGGTGATCACGGATGACATCATGCCACAGGTGTCTCCCAGCTGCTATTGGTGGCTCTTTTAGAAGGTCAACATGAGCTCCATATTAATAAAGGAAGGCCTGTGCAACAGGGAAGATAAGACATCTTAACTCCATGTTTAATACATTGAAAAATGTGCTTAACAGATTAAAAAACAATTTATGACCTACAGGCAGATGCAAGAGTATTTCAAGCTGAGTTACAATTTTTTACCCAGACTTGGGTCTTGAAGATTTTTGCTTAGGAATATTTAGTTTAATTTAAGAGCATCTTACTTTAAGTCATCCATATTGCATGCTTTTGAGTAAAAGGTAGAAGTAGCAACAGGTGGCCTTTCTGTTTCTTTGTCTAGTATTTCTTTTGCTAAGGTAACATAGAAAGCTTTCCTGGAAAAGGGCAATTGTTCATAGAATGGTACCTGGTTATTGCATGGTTTACTTTGCATTTGAGCGTAAGAGCTGTCATAGTAAATTATAGGGCCCTCACCTTTTCTCCCTTGACACTGACAGCAACGAATCTACTTTAGCAACAAATACAAACTATAAAGCTTTTAGAAATAAAAGCCCTCCACATGTACATGCTAGGTCAGAAGCAGGACCTATCGAATAACACTACAGCCCAAACAAAAATTATAAATGAGATGTATTAAAAGACAATTAAAATTGATGATTATTTAATAGGATGTGTGTTATCTATAGGTGTGTCGTTAGAAGTGTCCCAAAAGGAGATGAAACCCCGGACAAAGAGCAACAATATCCTCGTATCTGTTTTAGCCCCATTTTCTAGAACTGATAACTATCCTACTGAAATCCGGACTCCTGTGGGGGTAGGGCCACACGCTCACACGAAGTTTCCTCCATATGTCTGCGGCTTCCTGGGAAGCTTGCATCTACTGAGAGAAAGACCCCCGGACTCTGAAGGGCTTCTCTCTACCCAAGCGCCACACCCTCCTAAGTCCTGTCTTCACCCCGCGCAGGTTTCCCCTGCATCCTCTCAGCCTTAGGGTGCAACCTTACCGACTATTTCATTCATAAACCTGTCCCCTAGACTGCAGGTGGAGTTGACGCTCGTTCTTCCTGTTCTTTTCTGAAATGGTCTTTTTCTGTGCATGCAAAGGAATATTGCTTTATTTCAACCTAGCAGCATCTGGGTTGTTTGTCTGTGCCCCTCTGAGCTCTTTGTACCAAACATTGCTGACAGACACAGGAGCACAGGCTGCAGGGTGCACCCGAGGTTTACAGGGTCTAGAAAATTTTAGGAGCAGAGAAGAAAAATACACAGATCTCTTAGGTCTCAGTCCCCTTACCCTCAGCTAAGCTGCAGGATGTTGCACTGGCTTGCTGTGCACGCTCCACATATTTGTGACATCAGGGAAGGCTCAGGTGATTGACGCCAACCCCAGCTCCCTCATTTGAGCAGTGGCCTGGATCCTAAGGACGGAGAAGGCTCGGTGTCGGCCTGCTCTTCTACTGAGCTTACTCTGCAGTGCTCGGCCATATTTCTCTGAGCTCCTAAAAGCAAGGCTAATCTATATTGCATTACTAGAGGCGTTTCTTCCTAACGAAAAAGAGTCTGAGCTTCACTGATGTTTTTATTCTGAGTTTAGTTCATAAGCACCCAATAAATACCTCCACTGGCTGGGAGGACGTCGGCACTTAACCATCATTTATACTCTGCTAGGAGCCTCCCCAGAGATTACAGACTCCACCAGGGAGAGAACAAACCCACACGTGCTGAAACACTTTGGGTCTTTTCGCAGGTCTGTAAAAACCCTCTGGTGTACAGCTTGAGAATGGTCTTCCAGATTCCTTTCTGGGTTTTCCAAGGCGTGTTGCCTGAAATGCCACCCCATGGAAGAGCGGATGAAGGCAGGGATCTGCACTGGCAGGGTGAGCAGTCTTGAGGATGAAACTGTTGGTGGCATGCCCCACCTGGTACAGGAAGCCTTGTCACGCTGCAAATGTCCTTTCCAGCTGAATGGTTCCGCGACTGCCGTTTCAGGACTTTTCAGGCTGCATTTCATTCCAAAAGCATCCTTACAAATCTAAAAGATTTATGTTTTTGCTCCATGTTGCTGTGTTTTTCTTGGAAGCAAGGACAGAGTAGAACGTGGAAAGCAAAATGATATGGGGCCAGCCATAAGACAAGTGACATCTTTGCTCTCAAAGGTCAGGACTTTCGCCATCTTCAGCAGAAGCAAGAAAGCAAACACGATCTATCTGTGTGTGTCACAGCTCCCATTTAAAGCTTGAATACTGAGAAGTGGTTTCTGTTGGCTTAGAATGCCTGAGAAAGGGTAGTTTGTAAAGAACATGGGCGGATTCTAATTCCCGAAGCTGGGAGGCCCAAGCCTGAGAAGTCCACAGCTCTTAGGGCCTTCTTGGTGCATCATGACCTGCGTATAAGGTTCGCGGGGTGAGAGCGCCAGTGGGCAGGTGGGAGGAGCCACAGGAATAAATGTGGCCTTTCACCAGAAGCCACTCTTTTTTTAAAACAATATGTAATTTTATTATTTCATTTTGAAAAGTAAAAGATAAAAGCAAGAACAAAAGTCAGAAACAAAGCCGGGTGTGGTGACACACGTCTGTAATCCCAGCACTTGGGAGGCTGAGGCAGGAGGATCGCTGCGAGTTTGAGACCAGCCTGGGCTACAAAAGTGAGCTCAAGGCCAGCCTGAACTGCACAGCAAGACCCTGTCTCAAAAAAGACAAAAACAAATAAAAAATAAAAAAAATCAGAAACAATGACAGAAACATGATAATACACGACAATACATGTGTCAAACATTTTCAGAGCAAGAACAGCTGATGAACAAGGGTTGATATATTATCTATGGACTTTTTTTTTACTACTCAATATTTTATTATCTTTTTTATTAATTTTAATAAAAAGAAAGAGCAATGAGACAGTCTCACAACACGTTAGTAGGACAGTTCCAATAATTAACACATTGCGTGTTGTTGTCTGAGGCCTCTGACTCACTCCTGTACGATGGGCAGCTCTTGTCTCTGTCTGCTGCCCTTAGTAAGACGCAGGCCGCATGAGCACCTCCTCTCCTACCTCCTCTCCTAGGGATGCCGCTTGTCACTGTCACTTCACTGGTGCTTATGTCTCCTGAACACGGGTTTTGGAGGCCACACTCAAATCACTGCAATGGTCCTGCTTTAGCATGTGGAAGCTGTGAGCAAAGATTTAAGGAATTTCATTTTATTTTATAATTTATTTTGAAGAGTAAAAACAAATAATAGATGCAAAGATAGAAACAGGGTAACATTCAACAATGCATATGCTACGGGTTTTCAAATCAAGAATAGCAAATTAACAATGACTACTGTTACCTATTTTTATCTTCAAATCTGTCGCTCAGATTAACAGATACAGCTATGCAAGGTTGGACAAAAATTATACACACTTTAATTTTTTTTTTTTTAAGAACTGGGGTTTGAACTCATGACCTTGCACTTGCCAGGCCGGCACTTGTGCCATGGAGCTATCTCCCCAGCCCCCAATTATGCACTCTTTAAAGAAGGTTACAAAAAAAGAGAAGAAAAAATTAAGGAATTCCATTTTAAAAGTATAACAACATAGTCATCTCAAATTAACAGTCCAATAGTGATTCTTTAGCTGAATACAAATGACAGCAAATTGTTTCTTAAAGATGCAGCAGTTAGGAGCTGAGGAGATAGCTCGATGGCACAAGTACCTGCCTGGCAAGTGCAAGGTCATGAATTTGAGCCCCAGGCCCACGGGGGGTGGGGTGGAGGGATGGGAGGAGATGTAACAGTTAAACTAACTTTTTTTTGAAGAATCCAGATCTAGAGCCAATCCTTTCTTTCTTTCTTTCTTTCTTTCTTTCTTTCTTTCTTTCTTTCTTTCTTCTTTCTTTTCCTTCCTTCCTTCCTTCCTCCTTCCTTCCTTTCTTCCGTTTGTTGTCTTTTTTTTTTTGAGAAAGAGTCTCACTATGTAGTCCAGGCTGGTCTTGAACTCATTCTGATCTTCCTGCCTCAGTCTCCCGAGTACTAGGATTACAA
Source organism: Myocastor coypus (assembly GCA_004027025.1). NCBI lineage: Eukaryota > Metazoa > Chordata > Mammalia > Rodentia > Myocastoridae > Myocastor > Myocastor coypus. The sequence continues at coordinate 13,981 of PVJA010015943.1, read as the reverse complement.
GCATGCACCACCAGGCCTGGTTGCTAATTGTATCTTCACAGTATCATTTTCAAGCCCTCGTTTTTCTATTTCCACTGTTGCCCCTAAGTAACCTGATAGAATTCCTGGTTGTCATTATTGGCTTAAATGTCAAAGCTGTAAAAATTTGTTCTTTGATGTGATTGTATTTCCAATTTCTCATTCATGTAAGTTTTCAATAAAACTCAAAAAATCTGTCCAGAGAAAGAAAAACATTAGTCCAAAATGACTTTTTTTTTTTTTTTCCCAGAAGCAGATCCTGCGTCGTTCTCCCATTATGAACCTGGAATTATTCCTCATGGTATCTGAGGTTAGGCAAACACCTGATGGGTGTGTAATTGGAATGCTTCCTCATCTCTGTGCGAGTCCACCTTTCCCCTCTGCATCTTCACAGGCTGAGGTGGGCGCTCCCGTCCCAGAAGAATCGTCCTCTGTACTAATAACGTCTTCATTAGCAGGCAGCCCTGGCGGGTGAACCTTGCTACCATAGTTCCTCATGTACAGTCCATAGGCCTGTGATTTCAGCCCAATGCCGGGAACCTCACTCTTGCTTTATGCACTGACTGATCTCAAACCCGAACCATGAAACCAAACAAAGTAAGATCTCAGAAGGGAAAATAATCTCCCACGAGGCTTCCTTTGGAAATAATGTAGTCATTGACTACCAAACTCCAAAGAACAGTTTCTTCTACGTTGAGGATTGGCATTTACAGGCAAATTTCTTGCAAAAAAAATGATTTTCAGTTTTAAAATCAGAAAGTTCTGGAAGAAATTGAGAGTTATATCTCATTTGCCAGAAAATTCCATATAAAGTTATAAATATGTTCTATGTTGGTCATACATGAGCAATGATCTTTTTCCTTTTTTTTTTTTTTGTGGCACTGGGGATTCAACTCAGGACCCTGTACTTGCCAGGCAAGCGCTTATTCTACTGAGCTAGCTCCTCACCCCAATAATCTCTTTCCTATGTTTGTGTCAAGCACATCACTATATGAGACTCACCATTTTCAACATTACATACTCAACTAAGTTACTCTCTTCAGGGCACAAATCATCTTCTAGGTGCTCAAAAAGATTTTGGGAGTTGGACTAAAATCTAACAGTCAGAAAAATCTATGCAATTAGATAATACAGTAACAATACCAAAAGCATAATAGTTTAATTAATAGATTTTTATTTTAAAGTGAATAAAAACAAATAATATATAAAACATTAGAAACAGTGCAGAATTTCAAATATAGGAGTTTAGTTTTAGTTTTGTGTTTTGTTTTGTTTTTGTTTTTGGTAGTACTAGGGATCAAACTCAGGATCTTGTGCTTGCCAGACAAGCACTTATTCCACTTAGCTATCTCCGCACCAATATTATTTTTTATTTGTTACTGGGAATCGAACTCAGGACCTTGTATTTGCCAAGCGGGCACTTGTGCCACTGAGCTACCTCCCTGGCCCAAGCATGGCAGTTTGAAAGTTACTAGTCTATGCTGTATGATTGGGCATGGATATTTGCTCATGGTCATCATTTGGTACCTAGGGAAGCAAACAAACACACAAAACATTTTTATACCCTGCACAAATCACCCCAGTTGCCACAGAGGTGAATGGGATTTGACAAATTATGTGTCAGGTGTTAGTTAAAGTGTCTACCTTTGGTTATGCCTGTCACGCTCACATTTCCTTGGCCGTGGGCAGTCAGGATGACGCCTACTTGAAGGGAAGGGTGTCTGCTCTTTCCATATGCTGTGAGGAAGGCCTTGCAAAAGCATGGAATGAGCACCACACACCCAGCCTAGTACAGAGAATTGACAGTGACCTACGGTGACTCTTTCATGTCCCAAGGGAGAACCCAGGAGCCACGCATGACGAGACCTTGTTCTGTGGGTTAGCCTCTGCATGGACTCAGTTTCAGGAGAAACCATGACTTCACAGTTCTGTTTCTTTCCCTTAAATGTTATCTCTTTTCTGAGCAGAGTGGGGAACTCGTAGGGGGAAAAGGTCCAACGGGCTCCAGAGATATCTCACTGAGACTAGAAAACTTGTAACTGAGAAAGCTGGAAATGTCTAATGTGTGTGTGAGTACAGTTGCCTCCTTTCTTCTATTTTATTTTATTTATTTATTTTTGTCTTTTTGAGACAGGGTCTTGCTATGCAGTTCAGGCTGGCCTTGAGCTCACTTTTGTAGCCCAGGATGATCTTGAACTCACACTGATCTTCCTGCCTCAGCCTCCCACGTGCTGGGATTACAGGTGTGAGCCACCATGCCCAGCTCCTTACTTCCATTTTAAAGAAAATCTGTAGTAAGATTTCAACATAAGTCTCAAAAGAGCCTTTGAAACAATTGCCTGACACTCAGTACCCACTCTGCATGAAACAATGGACTCATAATCTTAGATGAACTCTTCTAACTTTTAACATCTAAAGCCCAATCCCACAAAAGGTAAGCTAAATTTTGGGCTAGGACATACATCTGTTAATGCTTTACCACAATAGGGATTTTTGTTGTAGCTCTCTGAACACAACATTTTTGTGATATTGTTGCCGGGACCCTGTCTTAGTCACTTTCTTTTTCACTGCTGAGATAAGACACAGGATGCCTGCAACTTAAAGGAAGAGAAGTTTCTTTTGACTCACAGTTTAAGTGTGTGCTCATCAGCTTAAACCCAGAAGCAGCACAATGGACACAATGGAAGGCCTTCAGTGGAGGAGAACAGCTACTGCCACGGTGGCCAGAAGTCAGAGGGTGAAGAGAGGCCCAGGAAGGGAGGCTCACCCTTCCAGCTTGCATCCCAGGTAACTGGCGGTTGTTCCCAGTCTTTACTGCTCAGTGATTCAATCACCTAGTGAAAGCCTCATCTGTGCTTAGGGCAAGCTTTTGACCTAAACCTAAAAAGAAGCAAAGTCCAACAGATACAGTTATTTTTTCTTTTTTTTTTTTTTGTCACCATCTAAAATATTTGTAAGAGACTACAAAATAGTAAAAAATCAATATTAGAAATGATGCCCAATTTCACTAAGCAAAATGACAAGAATTCAACAATTATTGACACACTGCATATGGTTGTCTTCAAATTAGTTCTTTAGATTACCAGATAGATGCATGCAAAATTAGCCAAAACCTTAAAAAGAAGAAAGGAAAATTTAAAAAGCATGAACTGTTCCTTGCGTTACACAGGAATCAGCAGAACAATTATACGAGCTACCTGCGTGTGTCTGTGTGCACATATACTAGTTTGCCTTTCTTTTCTCTTTTTCCCTTTCCCTCATCCCAGTTGTTCTTCCCTTCTGAACAGCTTCTTTGCCTTGCACTTTATGTATTGTACCTTTCAGATTTTATTTACTCTCTCAGGTTCTTATCCTAGAGAGACAATACAATATTTACACGTGCAGGTCTGATTTATTTCATTTATTAGTATGGTTTCTAGTTGCATCCATCTATCTGTAGAAGTACTGAGTTTATTTTTATCTATAGCTGAGCAATACTCCCTTGTATAAATACATCACATCTTTTTTATCCATTTCTTAGTTGATAGGCATTTGGGTTGTTTCCAAGATTTAGCTAAGACAAATTGTACTGTTATAAACATAGGAGCACTTATATTGCTGTCATTTGATGTTTTAAGCACTTCTGGGAAAATATCAAGCTAGAGAAAGACCTAAGCAAAAAGCAAAACTACAGGTCAATATTTCTAATGAACAAAATGTCAAAACCTTCAATTAGCAAACAGAAAACAGCAAATTGTTAAGAAGGTTCTTCAGCATGACCGATTAGGATTCATCTCAGAAATGCAGGGTTGGTTCAATATAAGACAATCAATAAATATAATGTATTACATCAACAGAGCAAAGACCAAAAAAAAACTACATGATCATCTCAATAAATGTAGAAAGATACTTTTGACAAGGTCCAACACTCATGCATGATTAAAACAAATCTACTGAAAATCAGAAGAGATGGTCTTTATGTCAATCTGATAAAAGCCATTTATCCCAAACCAACAGCCATCATACTTAAAGGACAAAACCAGAAAGCTTTCAGTTTAAAATCAAGAACATGCAAGGAAGTCTACTCCAAGTGAGAGGTGGCTGATCTCCATGGCAACTGAGACTCAAACACTGACTTGAAGTGCGACATGGAATCAGTGCTCCTGTCTCCCATGCGTTTCTACCCACAATGCAATACTAGTAATCTTTTCTTAGTTCACAACTCTAAGAAATTACTGTTTGTAAAAGGCATCCCCCCAAAACATGACTTAATTACTTTCAAACAAAATTCTTCACTCATTTTATCATGTTAGGCTTTCTCACAGGTTCTCACATACACCAATGTTTACCAGTGGCCTACGAGCTAGAGCAAAATCAATGCAGTATGAATTTTTTCCAGTATGATTAGTTAGTGCTGTGACTTCTTCAGGTCTATAATTTACAACTAAAATAGAGGAATAGTAGGCCGAGGCACAGAGAAGCTGAAACATTTAGATTTCAGTTATTCTCCAGCCATGTCACTGTCTCTTAACCAGCCAATGGGTTGTCCAGATCTAGACAAATCAGAATCAGGCATGTTGACATCTCTTTGTACGCTAACTATCAGATACAAGAGGCTCTGGGAAACAACCACTACTAGCAATGTCAGAAAGGGGAAAGAACCTGGATAATGAGTGTAACTGGATGAGGAGTTCATAGTAGGTGCAGAAGATGAGGGTGGGGCTTTTTACTTTTGTCTGGATAGAGTCCAGCAGCCATCAGATTGCCAAGTAGGCTGCCAATAAACTACAGTCAGCAGTCAATATCAGCGGGAGGAATTTCTAAGCCTAAGTCTATGATGGCACCACCTAAAAGCAAGCTGCTCCTTCTTTACATTGGGCAAGCTCAGTCCCTGCATCTGAAGGTACACTGAGACCTACACATGTCAGGTGGGCTCTCTAGCTCCCACTCTACCTCCATTCCATGGGTACAGTCCCCTACATGGCTTCTCCTAAACGTACACTGCAAAGCCATGTGTCTGTAGTTCCATTTCTCTCCCCTCTGACCCAAGGGACAGATGAAAAAGCACCGTGGTGAGACACAGAGCCTGCTCTCGGCCCCCTGAAACAGAGCAAGTGCTTGATCTCTCACAGGCAAGATCGGGGATGATGTTCGAGTGCACACAGAAGCTTTCCACACCCTTATCAGCCAGGCAAGGATTCAGGAGCCCACAGAAAGACGCAAGTCAGCTTGAGCTGCGATGACTGTGCTGAGGAAGTACTAAAGACAGTGGTGAGGACAAGTTTCTTGTCTCCAAACTCTCACTGAAAAGCAGGGCTGCTCTTGGGAGGAACCGTACTTCAATAGCTGAAGGGGAGCTCTGTGGCTAGTAATCTGTAATGCTAATCCTGTGGATTTGGGGAAGAGTGCATGACTAGTGAAGATACTGTCTCAGTATGTTAGGTTGAGCAATTTAGGTATAAAAGAGCACCATTGCTCCCAGCTCTGGAGGCTGGGAAGGACTCAATCAAAGCATAACTAAAATGTGAGTAGAGTCAGTGTCTTTTTAGAACCACTTCCTATTTCAAAAATGGCACCTCCCCAGTGTCCTACACAGTGGAAGCAGGAAATAAGTTTCCTTGGGCCTTTTTCGGAAGAGCTCTCGTCTTCTTCATGAGGATTCTGGTCTCATAGCCGCATCACCTCCGAGCAACTTGACAGTATCGCCCTGGGGGTGAGGATTTCACCCCTGGAACTCCTGTGATGACGTTGAGCATCAGTACCCTTTTGGCTTAAATGAAGATGCCGTGCGTTAATCAATGCACAGTAGCTGAACACGGACAGGAAGCAGAGCAAGGAGGTAACAACGAATGGATTAATGTGATCAAGGATCCAAAGTTTGAAAAAAGAGCAGGCAAACAACCAATGCAGCAGAAGAAAGCTTTGCTCCACTCCTGAAGCTTCACCTCCTGGCTCCCCGGAGCATGTTCCGCCAAAGCTCCGAAGGCCCTTCGTGCCAATCCCCAGCGGGAGGACATGAGCTTTCCTCCCCCTCCCCCGTTCCGCATTCTTCTCCTGTTGTCAGTCCTCTCCTTGCTAAGAGCTGATTAATGAGAGTTTGAAAGGTGATGGGCTGACGTGTGCGTCTGTCAGGGTTTTATTAGCAGAGGAAGAGATGCAGCATAAGTTGTGTAAGCGGATAAGAAATCACGAGATTGGCTTATGACAGTCAGCCACAGACGTGGGTGAGGAAGCGTGCACAGGGGCCTGCGCACACCAGAGACCCGAGGATTCAGTCTAAGGACCGGAGCTCGCTGCAGTGATCCGTGCAAGTCTATATCATGAGGCTGATGGGTCTGTACCCGAAAGCCGGAGGATCCAAGGCAGAGTTCAAAGAGTCCGTGGAAGCCAGGAGATGAAGTCAAAGCTGTCTAGGAAGACCCTAGCTCCTCTGAGGAAATGGAACACTCCAGCCTTTCTCAGTTCCCTTTTGTGTCCTTTAAGGGAGGGTCACTCTCGGGTGAGGCCTCCACACTGTAATGTGTGGCACTGCTGGCAAGATTTAGTGAGGTTCTTCACTTCTCAAGTAGATACAATGCATCCACAACCACAGCATGCCAGCTTGCACTGGAATCCACTTCTGGGTTCTTGGCACGGTCCTCTGACTGGTTGAGAAACTCTCTGTCACAAGAACCTTGTACTCTTCACAGAGAATAAAGAAAAGGTTTGGATTTTCCTTTTGACTAAAACCCACAACATGTGCTGCATTCTCTAGTACTCACTGAAAAGAAAATAAATGCTGTTTTAAATGCCACATTATTTTGCTTACAAATGTGGGAGATTGACAACTTGTGCTCCCTTACAAAGAAAAGCTCCCTGCCTCCATCTTTACCTTACCTGTACTTCAGTGTTATTTACTTAAATATGCAGAGCTGGCTGTACAGAAGTAGACATTTCCTCGATTGGCCAAGCGAGTGTGATGTAGTCAGGCTGAGGCACTGATGAACCCCAGAATTGCAAAACAGGACAGAGTTGCCTCCGCCTGCTGGCCAGAATGGGGCTTGGGCAAGGGCTTGGGAGCTGCCATGGCTATTAAATGAGATTATACCTCAGCTGAGGCCATGAACCTCAAAAAGAATTATAAGGTCTGGGCACTAACGATGTCAGCTTTGCATTGATAAAGTTACCCTTTGCTCTGCTAATTGGAAGCCTTTGTGTCTGGCATAAAATTTCTGTTTCTCTTCATAGCCATGCCTGCGAATTGCATTTCCCCAACAATGTGTTTTGATTCCTACACTCCTCCCTGATTGATAAATACAAAATCCATGAGCTCTTGGATTCACAGCTTTTGTTCTGTGGCGCGCACTTGGTCATCTTACTGCATCCTCCGCAGGATTTTCTCTTTGTCTTACTTCTTCATCTGTGTACCATTTTGCTAGGTGGAAGACATCCCTACTGGAAGGGTTTTGGGAAGTAATGACGACATGACTTAAGTGGCACATATCCTCTTTATGTGGCAGATACAAAGACAGAAGATGTGAAAGGACGCCAGCCTTTAGGAACTTGAGAGCATCTGCGTGTGTGGAGAAGAGTTACTAGCCCCAGCAGGATGGCTTCCCTTAGGTCAGGGTGCTGGGAAGCTTGGAAGAAACTGGGCATAAGAGCTCAAGCTGAGGTGCAGTGACTCGCATCCATAATCTCAACTCTATGGGAGGCAGAGCCTGGACCAGTACAAATTTGAACCCAGCCTGGCCTTTCTCTCAGTAATTCAGGGACTCAGGGGGTTACTCAGTGAGTTCCTATATCAAAATAAAAAACAGGGGTGTAATCCAATGCAAAGATATCCTGGGTTCATAGCTAGTAACACACAAACTTGCACGCGCGCGCGCGCACACACACACACACACACACACACACACACGCACACAAGTTCAAAGCTGGTTTTATTTATTCTGCCTTGATGGCAGCTCTTTGGGGTGTCACCAATATGGAGAAACTGGCATGCATGGTACCTGTGGCCTGCATCCCATGGGACAAGAGGAGCAAGCAGACTCTCAGCCCTCCTCGGGTGGCTGTGGAATGTCGGGGCTGGCTGGTTCTTGCTCCCTGGAGATGTCTCCTGAGGGAGTGGAGTGTTTACGTGGGAGTGGTTATTTTGTACAGTTGGTATTTTCAGAACTCCAAACCCTGTGATTGCCCCACCCAGCATACAGAGCTAGAATGAAAGAAAAAAAGAAAGTAACAGAACTCAGAGTATGTTTCAGTTTCTTCAGTGAGCAGCCTCGAAATAGAGTTAACTTATCATAGCGGACTAATTTATCACAGTTTCAGACCTTCCCCAAAGATGAGGTAATGAAGGGCCGCAGCATGTTTCTGCCAGGGTTAATGAAGTTACGGATTAGAGCTTCCACGGAGGATTCAGATTTCCATTTCTTAAGTCCTATCCTGGGAAGAACTAAATCGAATGTTATAATTAATTGTAAGATTAGAAAAACCATGTTACTCAAAATTCTATTCATTTTTTTTTTTTGTAATTTAAATAGAGATATCATTAGGTACAGTTAAAGACAAGAATCTTAGCTTCCTATTGGGAAAAGGGTGAAAAGGGCTCAGAAGTTTAAGAGCAAAGAAATTGGCGTATCCTATGAAGGAAGGACATTTGTTGCGAAAGATAGTGCGCAGCTGAAGTAAAATGCTCTCTCTTTTTAAGAAGCCACAATAGTCACGATATTGTATATTGTTTTCTTCAAATTAACTGTTCTTATTATCAAATATAAGTACACAAAATTGATTACAGATGATGGGGCTTGAGAGATAGCTCAGGGGCTTAAGTGCCTTTTTGGCAAGTACAAGGCCCAAGGTTTGATTCCCAGTATGAAAAAGAAAAGAAATAAAAAAGAAAATAATTTAAGCATTAACTGTTCCTTTCAGTAGACAATTAGGAATCATTTTTTTTTTTTCTGTTTTTTCTTTCTTCTCTTTTCCCTCCTCACGGTTGTTCCTTTCCTTAGAGCAGTTTCCTTCCCTTGCACAGTATCTATTGTACTCTTTAGATTTTATTTGCTCTATCAGGTTCTTGCCCTAGGCAGACAATGTGATGTTGACGCATTTGAGTCTCATTTATTTCACTACCAGTAAGGTCTCTCGTTGCAGCCATTTACTTATGAAAGCCTCCAGTTTACCTTTCTTTATAACTGAGTAATACTCCGTTAAGTAGAAGTGCTACATCCCTTTCATCCAGTCCTCAGTGCATGGGCATTTGGGTTGTTTCCAAGATTTAGCTATGACAAACTGCCAGTCGCTTCGCCAACACCTTGGATGCTGTCTTCCTTGGGTTAGTTCACAGTTCTCACAGAAAGGCAGTGGAGGCTGAGGCCCCAGAGCTCTGCACCTTGTATCCGCACAGCTTGGAATGTCTGTGTGGGGCACCAGGACAGAATGAAAGAGGACCCTCCTGCAAGGAGCTCCCTTGCCTCCACGGGCTACTCTCTGAGCACTTTCATGGCAAGCGCTCTCTCAGGAGCCCAGCCTGGTTCTCTTGCAGTTATGTAGACAAGGTTTCTCTAGGGCCTTTGGGGGCAAGCATGACAGAGCTCACAGCACTGACATTAGAAACTTAGTGGAGCCTGGGTCGCTGCCGTCCAGGGCCATCTTCTGAGTCTGACAGAGCAGCCCTGTATCACAGCTTCCTGACAACAGTGGAAGAATCACTCCTAAGAAAAAAGTACAGGTGACATATTTCATTAATTCTTCCCTTAAAGATTCAGTCATTCAAAGTTATAACAGGACCGTCATGTTATTTACACTTTGTTATTGTCAGTGAAAAGTCCACTTTAAATTACCTGTGGAAATGCAAGGTATCTACAGCACGAAACTGCCTGAATTAGGAAACTCTCTAAGAACAGGACAGGGCAGCAAACACCTACAATCCCAGAACTTTAGAGACAGAGATGGAATTGCGAGTCCCAGGCCATCCTGTGTTACTAGTGAAACCACGTCTGAAACTCCTCTTCTTACCCTCAAATAAGCCACTATCAGCCTGTTGTTTTATGAGACATCTATAAAGAATATTTAATAAAGTATAGTATTCATGATTTAAAAATCTTATAAATAGAATAGAATTGAATGTAAGCTCTACTACCAAGTAAAGGTCAATTATCAAGGACTCATCCTTAATTACATATTTTTGGAAGATACATTGATAGCCATTCTATTAATAGAAGCTCAACACACACACACACACACACACACACACACACACACACACAGCGAACCTTTAGAGGACATATATTATTCCACAAAATCTATTTTCCAATTCAAAATGACGAGAAAACAGTGTAAGCGGTAAAGAAACTAAAAAAGAAGCAATATAGCTATGACAATCTACCCAGAAAATCCATGCACACATTATTAGTGTTAATGAAATCCTTCTGTAAAGTACTTACTAAAAGATCTACACACAAAAGCATTGATATTCCCATGTACTGTGAATAACTATGCTATAGCAGATCATACAATAAATACGTTGATATATTTAAATTTAGTTTATAAGCCAGGAATGCCCTGTATAAATCACACAGGCTAAAATAAATGACACAGGAAAGTGTTCAGTTCTCTGAACGTGGAGGGAGACAGGAAGAGAATTAAGATGTGTCATGTGCATGGGCCAGGGCCCAGCTCCCGTGTCCTCGTTACTCACTGCGAACTCATGCCAATAAAAATAAAACTACTAAGCGCAAAGGCCTATTCTCTTTCTGGCTCAGTGTCCACTGTCGGCCTGGTGGTGTCCCCCAGTCAGCTCTCCGCCATGTCCAGCTTCACTCAGTCAGGGAGAGGCAACACTTCCCGGGAGCTGCCTTCCATAACCAAATGCAAATCACCATTTGCTGTGAGACTCTTGCAGAGGTTTTCAACCTGTGGGTCGCAACCCCAGCAGGGGTCGAATGGCCAAAACACAGGGGTCACCTAAAGCCATTCCGAATCATAACTGTAGCAAAATTACAGTTTTGAAGTAGCCACCAAAATTATTTTTTGGTTTGGAGTCACCACAACATGAGGAACTGTACTGCGAGGTCACGGCATTAGAAAGGTTGGGAACCACTGCATGGGATCTGAGAAAGGGGAGCCTGGTTTTCAGGTGGCACCATCTAGGGAGACCAGCATTGCCTTTTCTGCATTCTACTGACTGGACCGAGTGCTACCTCACATTTGGAATAGGGACTGGGAGTACAGGTGAGAAGCGAAGAGTTTACTGCAGCCACTTAGAAAGAAGGAAAAAATTAAAAAGATTAAAGTTCTGGAAGAAGAAAATTGAAAAATGTTAATCAGAAAGGAAAGAAAATTAATACCATGGAGGGATATGAGAATAAACAAAATAAAAATGTGATTAGGTCAGAGTTAACCTATATATTTGAAAACCATCCTATCCAAATCCTGATAAGCATTTCAAAATAAAAGCTGATGAGCTGATTCTCAAATTCATGTCAGGAAATACAGTGCTTAGAGCAACACAGAGGAGAAAAGGAGAAAGAGGAGCAGTCCCCGCCCAATCGGGACATCGTGACCTGTCGCAACAGGGCATCAGCTTTGACATTTCTACAGGGAGAGATTTGTGAATCTAAAAGGAATAAATTAGAGCAGGAAAGGGAAACTTTAGTGCAAGAAGCCTAAGAATGACACGAACACGGGGACAACAGGATAAGAACGATTTTTATGCAGATGGAAAAAAACTAAATGTCCCTAAATAGACTTAAAAAGCGCACACTAGGGCACTGTTTTAAATGTTTATGTAAACCTGCAGATAGCTACATCTATACCCGCATATATTTCTGTGTTTATATCTATACTTAATACCTGGTGATAGGAGATGCTGTTTCTTTGAAGAATAAAGAGCATAAATCACAAAAAGTTGCTTTCATTAAAATGCAAAGCTTCTCTACGCTATCCGCACCTCAGTAAAAGTTGCTCTGTGGCTTAGAAGGAAAACATGGCAAGGATGATTGCCGAAAGTTGAGGTCCACGACATGGTAGCTACCTTACAAATTAAGAAAATAATACAGAAGTTCACATCAGAAAAAGGAGGCGAAAGAGCTTAATAAATAATCAAGGTAGAACGCACAATTGTTAACAGCATGAAGCATCCTCAGCTCCACTAGCAACTGGGGAAGAGACTCCATGAGGAGCGAATGGTTTAACAAAACTGAATTCTTATGAGGATGTTAATTAAGAAAAGTCACCAAATATGGTTGCTGGCCAGAAAAGGAGGAATCAATACTTTAAAAGTTATTTAATGTTAGGGCATAGCTCAGTGGACTAAGTGCTTGCTTGGGTAAGTGCAGGGGCCAGGGTTCGATCCTTGGCACTGCATGACACACAGGCCCCAGCCCTGGGTGCACTGAACGAGCCACGGAGTCCAGGAATGGTGGTGTAACACTGTGATCCCAGCCCTAGGGAGGTAGAAATCAGGAGGATCACTATGAATATGAGCTGTATAGTGAGACCCTGGTTTAAAAAAAAAAATTCATTATATACTGGGCTCACAAAATAGCTCAGTGGTCTGAAACACCTGCTTAGGTAAGCCTAGGCACCACAAGAACCAAGGTTTGGTCTCCAGCACCACATGCTACACCAGTCCCACCTCCAGGGCAGGCTGAGCCAGCCATCCCATAAATAAATAAAAAGTTTTTAAAAACTAGAGATATTTTTATCCTATGACTAACAAAGCTAAAATGGATCCCACGTTAGGAAGGACACATAAACTGACATGTTAGTTCTGGTCTATTTTTTTTTTACGTGTATTTAGTACAGGGTCTCACTGCACAGTTGGGGTCATAACGATCCTCCTGTCTTAGCCTCCCCAGCACTGGGATTACAGGCATGTGCCACAATGCCAGAACTTCGTCTCCAGCTCAGTGTGCCCCAGAGGTAGGACTGGTGTGGTGTGGGACTGGGGGTTGAACCCTGGTCCTTGCACTTCCCAAAGCAGGCACTTAGTCTGCTGAACTGTCTCACTGGCCCTGGTTGAAGTCTATAAAGTTATAATCATAACTTTATAAAATCTAAAATTCAATTGATAAAATGATGGATAAATAACTTACAATAAAGAGATCTGTGTGTGTGTGTGTGTGTGTGTGTGTACCCCTGAGAAAAAAGTCAAACTAAAATTTTTCCTCAACAACAGGTATGCACGGGATATGACACTGTTTACATTAAAATTACAATGGTGAAATTTGCTGTGTGTTTTTCAGACAATACTTACGTGTACAAGATTTCATGTGTATCCTTGCTAGGTAAGAGAAAGGAGCAAATTTGGTCAAAACACAAGAATGTTTTGCTGTTGTAATACATGTTTTAGTGTCTGGGCCTACAAGTGGCCAATCAGTGCCAACACCCTGGGAGAGCTTGGATATCTGTGAGGAAGAAGATGTCCTTGGCTTCCATGGAATCTGGCAAGTCCCTCATCACTGAGGTCCAAGGTACAACACGCGCACACCAAGGAATGTTTGAAGGACAAGTAAGTGTATATATTTTTAATTACTATGACTATGACAAATTATAAAATAGATATCCTGGATTCCTACAATTAACAGATGACAGGAGAAATCAACAAGGGTTCAGAAAAAAAAGTCTAGAACTAAATGTGATACAGAATCCCGATGAATTAGGAGATGGTTTAATTGACTGCCCCTCAGACAAAGGACTTATATGTAGAGCATATAAAGAATTAAAAAAAAAATCAGGCCCCCAAAAGTCACAAACCCAAGCAAAAATTGGGCATCTGAGATGGATACATATTTCTCAGGTGAAGAAATATGAATGGCAAACAAGCATATGAAACCATGTTCAACATCATTGGTGACAGAAATGCAGATTAAGACAACAGTGAGATTTTATCGCATCACACAGAGAATGGCTATTGTGAAGAAGGAGAAGAGGGAGAAGAAGAAGAAGAAGAAGAAGAAGAAGAAGAAGAAGAAGAAGAAGAAGAAGAAGAAGAAGAAGAAGA
>PVJA010015942.1:24991-44425 GCA_004027025.1 Myocastor coypus | reverse complement strand
ACATTTAAATGTGCTGGGATAATGTAGTTTGAAAATACCTATGTTTGGGAACTAGTTCTCACAGCTCTGACATGAGCAGGCCTTGTGATTTAGAACTTTTTTTTTCTCATTTTAAACTCAGTCTTGAGGGCCCGGCAGGATGGTTCAGTGGTCTAAAGCACCTGCTTAGGAAAGTTTGGGTGGCTGCAGGAACCGCAGTTTGATCCCCGGCACCACATGCTGTGCCAGCCCTGCCCTTAGGGCAGGCTGAGCCAGCCATAAAAATAAATAAATAAACAAACAAACAAAAGTTCTGAAACAAGAAAAAAAAACAACTCAGTCTTTCTATAGTTGTGTACTTTTTCCACAGTCATGAAAGAGTGATATTTAATGTTGTGAGTTTCCTCATGAAGCTAAATTAGTTAACTTAAATGTTGTTTCCTGAACCTAAGCAAGAAGGGTAATGTTTATATTTTTGTAGCTGTTGGCCTTGAGGAATAAACCCTCATACACATACTTCTGCCTTTTAAATTTTTATTTTGAAGTGGGTCTTGATAAGTTGCCCAGGCTAGTGTTGAACATCAGATGTTGCATCAACTTCCTGTGCAGCTGGGATGATAGGTGTGTACCTCCATCCCTGGGTGTATATTTACAATTTAACAATGAAAAGAATATCTTTGAAATAGATTCTACAAATCTTTATCTAGGGTTGGGTATATAGCTCAATGGCACAGTACCTGCCTGGCCAATGCAAGGTCCTGTGTTCAATTCCTGGTACAAAAAAAAAATCTTTGTGTAGGTTTTATTATCTTTGGATAGTGATGTTAACACATATTAATCAGATAATGGGTTGTTATGTTAGAGCTAAGGGACCAACAGTTTGTTGTCTAAATCAGGTGCTTTCAAGAGTGAATGAGAGGAGCTGGGGAGATAGCTCCGAGGCACAAGTGCCTGCTGGGCAAGTGCAAGGTCGTGAGTTTGAACCCCAGTCCCACAAAAAGAAAAAAAAAAAAACAAAAGAGTGAATGAGGGATGAAAATATGTAATATAACCATTGTTAAATTTAAACAAGAAAAAATTGAAACTTGAATAAATAAATAAATAAATAAATAAATAAAATTACTATGAAGACAAAAAAAAAGAGTGAATGAGGGAGAGGCCGGGGTGATAGCTCCGTGGCACAAGTACCTGACTGGCAAGTGCAAGGTCATGAGTTTGAACCCCGGTCCTGAAAAAAAAAAAAAAAGAGTGAATGAGGGTATTGTTGATAATTATGCCAGGCAATAGACTTTCCTTTTATTTATTTATTTATTTATTTATTTATTTATTTATTTTTTCTTATTTCAGAACCTTTGTTTGTTTATTCACTCATTTTTATGGCTGGCTCAGCCTACCCCGAGGGCACAGCTGGCGCAGCATGTGGTGCCGGGGATCGAACTATGGTCCCTGAAGCCGCCCAAGCTTCCCCAAGCAGGCGCTTTAGACCACTGAGCCATCCCGCCGGGCCCCTCTTTTTTTTCTTTTTTTTTTTTTTTTAATATACATTTTTTTTTTTTTTTTTTTAAATTTAGAGGGCCTGGGGGTTGGCTCAGTGGTCTAAAAGCGTCTGCTTGGGAAAGCTTGGGCGGCTTCAGGGACCGCGGTTCGATCCCAGGCACCATATGCTGCACCAGCCCTGCCCTCAAGGCGGGCTGAGTCAACCATAAAAAAAAGAATGAGTGAATAAACAAAGGTTTTGAAACAAGGAAAAAATAAATAAATAAATACATAAATAAATAAATAAAATGTAGAGTTTTTTTTTTTTTTTTTTTCTTTTTGGTCTTTTTGAGACAGGGTCTCGCTATGCAGTTTAGGCTGGTCTTGAGCTCACTTTTGCAGCCCAGGCTGGTCTCAAACTCACATCGATCCTCCTGCCTCAGCCTCCCAAGTGCTGGGATTACAGGCATGCACCACCACGCCCAGCAGGCAATAGACATTTAATGAAAAGATATGGCAACTTAAGTTACAGATTTTTTTTTTCAAAAGTTAAATTCCTTTTATAACCCTTTTATGTATTTATTTTTATTTTATAACCCTTTTAAAAATGTTTGAGGCAGAGTCTTGCAAAATTCTCAGGCAGGTTTGAACTTACAATCCAATTACCTCAGCCTTCCATATGCTGGGAATCTGGGTATATGCCACTATGAGTAGCTATTCCTTTTGAAGTGGAGGGAAATTAGAGCTGGATCTTTTTTTTTTTGAGATAAGAGTCTCATTATTCAGGGCAGGCTGACCTTGAGCTTACTTTGTAGGCCAGACTAGTCTCAAACTCAATAATTCTTCTGCCTCAACTCCCCCACAAGCTTGTCAGTGCTGAGATTACAGGTTAGCAACACCGCACCAGACTAGAGCTGAATCTTTATTTATTTATTTATTTATTTATTTATTTTTTGGTGGGACCAGGGTTCAAACTCATGACCTTGCAATTGCCCAGCAGGCACTTGTGCCTCGCAGCTATCTCCCCAGCTCCTAGAGCTGAATCTTTAAATATATATAATATAAATCTCTCTGTGGTTTAGACTCAGACATTTACTTTGTTTTAAAATTTGTTTTTAGAGTGCACTTTTAATAAATAACATCTACTTTAAATTTGTTGTCATTTAGGAAAAGAAAGTTATAGTGTTATGAATATATATTATAAAAGAATCATGTGAAGTATAACTTTTCTCCCCTCTTTTTCCTTTTCCCCTCTCCCCTCATCTCTTTCTTCTATCCCCTCTCCTGTTTCTTCCCTCCCCTCTCCCTTCCTCCCTTTAAGGGTTGAATTTATGTGTGTTAAGCACATTCATATACCAAGACTGGCATTGTTTCTCTTAACATTCTGTTTTAGTATTTCAAGACTCTAAATTAGCTTGTGTCTTAGCAGATTTGTGGTTGATTTGATGTTTGTTTGAGACAAGGTCTTGCTAAGTAGGCCATACACTTATTTGTAGTCCAGACTGCCCTTGAACTCATCATGGTGATCCTCTTGCTTCAGCTTCCTGATCACAGGTATGCTCTACAAACCTACTATGTTTTAGTGTACTTGGAATTCACTGGTTGGAAATCAAAATTTAAAAACCAGGCATGGTGGTACATGCTTATAATTTTAGCCCTCTGGAAAACTGAGGATCAGAAGGAGGATCAGAAGTTTGAACCTTGCTTGGGCAAGTAGCTCAATGTGAAGGCCCTAGGTTCTGCCTGCAGAATTACCCCTTTAAAAAAAAAAAGAAAAAGAAAGAAAATCGCCAGTTCCGCCAAAAAAGAAAACAATTGGGACGGAGACTCTAAATAATAGACAAAAATATAATTTTTCTTAGTTACATTATACAAATGTTTATTTTCAATATCTGTATTTCACATTGAGTTTAATTTTGCACACAAAAGTATATTTTTGAAATAATTTTACATTCTGAATTCAAGGACCAAGATTATAGGACTGGCCCAAATGAGGAAAAACCTAGCAGACTTATTCAATTAAGTGGGGTGCCTGAAAATGCCACAAAAGAAGAGGTAAGATGTATTCTGTTTCTATTTCTGTTGATTGAAAACATTTTAAGAAGTTTATTCTGAAAATTCATAGATTCACAGGAAGGTATGAAGAAATATATGGGAATATTATGTATATTCTTCACTCAGTCCCTCTCAGTGTTCATCTCTTATAACCGTAGTATAATATCTACATTAGGAAATCGGTTTTGTTTTTGTTTTGCCTTTTTTTTTTTTTTAGAATTTATTTTATTTTATTTTATTTTTTTTCTTGTTTCAGAACTTTTGTTTGTTTGTTTATTTATTTATTTTTATGGCCGGCTCAGCCTGCCTTGAGGGCAGGGCTGGCGCAGCATGTGGTGCCGGGGATGGAACTGCAGCTGCCCAAGCTTTCCTTAGCAGGCGCTTTAGACCACTGAGCCATCCTGCCAGGCCCTGTTTTGCCTTTTTGAGACAGAGTTTCACTATATGGTTTAGGCTACCTGCCTTGAACTCATGTTGTTGCCCAGGCTGGCCTGATACTTGAAGCTAATGCCCCTCCCTCAGCCTCCCAAGTGTTAGGATTACTGGTGTGCACTACCGTGTCCAGTTAGAAATTGACTTCGGTATAATCCATTAAGTTTATTCAGATTTTACCAGTTATACTTGTATTCACTGAGATGAGGTTTATAGAAAACATTGAGAATGTTGCTGACCCTGGTCTAGTTATTGTCTTAGAGGGAATATTATTTCAGGAGTTCGTATATAAAGACGCAGTTGATTTACAGTGTCATAAATTGAGAACTCTCTAACTCTTACTATTACAATAAGAGTTAATAAGTACCTCCCTGGCAAGTGCAAGGTCTTGAGTTTGATCCCTGGTACAAAAAAAAAAACCAGTATGTTTGCTGTATGCCAGGCATTGTGTAATGCTTATAGGCATTATTTGATTTTAATTATGACATTTTATGAGTAGGTATTGTTAATCTATTCCCACCATGTATTCCAAACTATAAGTTGGAATATTGTTTACTCAAAATGACTGGGGCAAGTGGTCTTTCAGATTTTGGAACATTTGTAGTTTTCTCGTTAAGTATTTTTTATATTTTAGGGAAGGGTCTACAGGGTGTTCAGGATCTCACTACTAGATCAGAATCCTAGTGATTGCCTGTTTACAGCCTCCCAAGAGCTGGGATTACAGGCACATTCCACCATACCCAGTTTCAATTGTCTGTCTCATCTGTACCCTGGGGGCAGGGCCAGCATGGCAGACTTGGGGATCAAGCCCACTGAACCCCACCCCCCACCCCTGGGTCTGCTTGCAGGCACTTTAATCCACTGAGCTATTTTGTTGGGCCTTAAACATTCTTAATCTGGAGTATAAAATTCAAAGTGTCAACAGTCTAAAACTTTTTGAGCATTTTGGATTCCAGATTTTGTTTTTTTGAGACTGAGTCTCAATATGCAGTTCAGGCTGGCCTTCAGCTCATTTTTGTACCCCAGGCTGATCTGATCTCACACTGATCCTCTTGCCTCAGCCTCTTAAGTGTTGGTATTATAAGCGTGTGCCACCATGCCTGGCTTAGATTTTTGGATTAGAGATTTTCAGCTTATGTTATGTGTCAGTGGATATTATAAAATTATTGCCTCCCTGGATATTATATAAAGGAGTGAGCAAAAGATACATAACACAGTAATAAATTTTCTGAAGAAGACTAAAGCTGAAGTAAAGATAGAATGCCACTGGGATTCCAGCCTCAGCCCAGGGATTACAGGCCTGTCTCCACGCCCAGTCTCTGGCTGGTTCAGTATGCCTGGGGGTGGGGCCAACATGGCAGGTGGTGCCAGGGATAGAACCCTGGGACCATTTTTGATTGAACAGTTAGGAATGGTACCGCATTTGTTAGCACATTTGAGCCTAGGCCTTAATGCCATGAGAGAATAGTTGGTTTAAAGGTAAAGAAAAACCTCACCAGACTTTCACATGCCATAGCACTGGACTGAGTTGAGTGTATCATTTTATGTTACCAGATCAGAACCTGGTACTAAAGGGTTAAACAAGTGAGGAGGACAGCTTAGAATTCAGATAATTCATTTTCAGCTTGAGCTCTTTTTTTTCTTTTTTTTCTTGTGGGACCAGGGTTCAAACTCATGACTTTGTACTTGCCAGGCAGGCACTTATGCCACAGAGTTATCTCCCTGGCACCAGCTTGAGCTCTTAAAGGTTACACTCTTCTGCCTTTTTATATACTTGGGAAATTTTGAGTTAGCATGACTTAATTTTGCCTGTATAAAATAATCATAGTTGGAAATTATATATAATAAAACCGCTAGGGAAAATACAACGGTGTTTGACTGTGATTTGTATCATTAGTGTAAATACTATATTCTTACAGATTCTTAATGCCTTTCGAACTGCCAATGGAATGCCTATAAAGGAGTTGCAGTTGAAGGAGTATAACATAGGTGAGTTTCTTTATAGGTATGTGGCCTTGGGTTGGTAAGGGTCTTTGTCAGATATCAGCAATTTTAAAATATTTTTAAGAAAACACAATTAAGGTTTTTAGGAACCTCCTATGGGTACCTGCAAATAACAGCCAGCTTTAAGTCTTACAGTGTAGTTCTGTGTAGGTATTTGTCTACATCTCTTCAGCACACATGTTCCATTTCTCTTGAATGCCTGTGAAACAGAGTGTTACAGCATCTGTCCCTGAATATATTTTATATAATTAAATTTTCTGTTTATACTCTTAAATGCTTAGATTTAACCCCAGCAGGATTTAACAAACTCACTATATAAAACTTGACATTCTCTTGTTTGAGAATAAAATTTATGACTTTTCAGATAAATTGTATAAATTACTGGTTTCTTGAATTTTCAGCGTTACTCTAAGAACAGAATCCTGCAATGCTGGGTATGGTGGTACATGTCTACAATCCCTTCAGTTGGGAGGTTGAAGCAGGAGGATGTAGTCCATGCTGTCCTTGAATTCACTGTGTCCCCCAGGCTGGCCTTGAACTTGTGGCAATCTTATGTCAGCCTCCTGAGCGTTGGAATTACACACGTGCACCACCATGCCTGGTTTATAATTCACTTTTGAGCAGTTTAATGTAGGTATAATTTCTGCAGTAATATAGGCAGCTTCTTCAAATTAGTTCTCTAGAGGAAAATTATCCACAGAAACAAAGTTTATGCTTGAGAAAATTTTATGTTAGGTGTAGAAGAGAGTGAATTTATTTCTTTGCTTTGAAATAAACCCTGAATTTGTAGAAACATGATTAAGTATAGTTATACTGTTCTTGTAAGCCTTACTTTTGTTACTTGTATTTTCCATGTATATCAAAAATAATTTCATTAGAAACTAAAGGTAGAATTTATGGGTTAGATACTCTTCAACTCAAGGATAATAGCCTCAGCTTCAATCTTGTATTATGTTATAAACTGTGCTTTCATTAAGTATTGATATATTTAAGAAAAAGAGCTGTTTAAGTAGTAGCAGTTAAAAATTTGCATTTCCTTTACTGTACTCTTTTACTTTTTGCTTGTTTGCCTCTCCCAATCCTGTTCCTACTCCCTCACCCTTCAGAGATAAGGTCTCACTCTGCAGTTCAGGCTGGCCTTAGCCTCACTTTGTGGTCTCGAACTTGCAGTGATCCTTCTGCCTCAGCTTCATGATATAGGTGTGTGCTACCATGCCTGGCATTTTATTGATTGATTGATTGATTGATTGTGGGACCAGGGTTTGAAATCATGACCTTGCACTTGCCAGGCAGGCACTTGTGCCATGGAGCTATCTCCCCAGCCCCTTTTTCTTTCTCTTTTGAATCAGGATCTTACTATGTAATTCATGCTGATTTTAAGCTTGCTGTGTAGCCCCAGGTCTTGAAGTCATGGCAGCCTCCTTCTTCAGCCTCTCAGGTGTTGGGATTATAGGCTGGTGTCGTCCTGCTCAGTATTATTCATTTACCTTCTACTTAAATTGTCAAGTATGGGGCCAGCTTGATAGCTCAGCAGACTAAAGCCCCTGCTTAGGCAGAGTGCAGAGCCAGGATTTGATCCCCATGTGCAATACCAGCTCCATCTGCAGGGCCCCTGAGATATCAATTGAGACTGGGTGTGGCATGCCTGTAATCCCAACACTTGGGACACTGAAAGCAGGAGAATCACTAAGAATCCTATCTATGTAGTGAGACCTCATAGACCCTGTCCTAAATACAGAAAAATAAGAATAAATAGGTATGTGGGGCTGGAGAGATCGTTCCATGACACAAGTGCCTGTCTGGCAAGTACAACGTTGTGAGTTCGAACCCTGGTCCTGAAAGAAAAAAAAAAAAAAGAAGAGGAAGAAATAGGTATGTTAGAGTAAGATTTACATTAGTCTATAGGAACCAAATTGTCAACTGTAGTATCTATTAGAGTCATAGTTGGCAGGCCAGGCATGGTGGCACATGGCTGTGATTCCAGTACTCAGGAGGATGAGGTAGGAGAACTGCTGTTGAGTATGGACCCAGCTTAGGCTACAAAGTTCATGGTCAGCTTGAACTGGGTAACCCTGTCTCAGAAAAACACATACACACAAAAAAAGAATTATAATAGGCAGACTGTCTTACTCTTGTTGCTGGGACAAACACCTGACACTCAAAATGAAGGAAGGAAAGATTTATTTAGCTCATGGTTACTGGAGGTTTCAGCCCATATTCAGCTGGCTCCTAGGCAGACAGACACAGGGCAGAAAACCTTTAATGGTGGCTGGCAAAGAGCAAGAGAGCAGGGAGGGAGTTAGCAGCAGCCAAAGCAGCTAACTTCTCTTCCTCCCTTACATTGAAATGCAAATCACCTGCCCCAGGGGAGGGGCAGCACTATTTCCATAATCACAAATTCCAGAAGCAGCCCCTTGACACCATGAGGCTTTTGGGGGATACCTATACACAAACCATAACACAGACCAAAGATAGTGATGTATTCATGACATTACTTAGGACTGTGATTTTTAAAATCCCATATTTCTGCCTGGCAAGTGCAAGGTTATGAGTTTGAACCCCAGTCCCACAAAAAAAAAAAAAAAAAAAAAAAATCCCATATTTTATTATATGAAGTATAATTTATGTACTTACACACTTTTAGCAAAAAGATCAGGTTACTAATGTCCACGTTACTGATACATCCCGATGTAAAAAGTAGATGCAGTTTTTGAAAGTATCAATCAGATCATGTTATCCCCATGCCAAAAACCTTCTGGCTTTGATTTCACATGGAACTCCTTGCTCTGATTTACAAAGCACTGCATGAGGTAGCCTTTAGTGGCTGACTTCTGTCTTGCTGCTCTGTGCTTATCTCATCATGCTATACCCATATGGACTTGACCCTGACTTTTCCCAGTACTAACTTCGTGTGTCAGTCTTTTCTCTTTTTAAAGAATTTTTTATTTTATTTTATTTGATTGTTTCAGAACTTTGCTTTGTTTATTTTTATGGCCGGCTCAGCCTGCCCTGAGGGCAGGGCTGGCACAGCATGTGGTGCCTGGGATGGAACCGCGGTCCCTGCAGCCGCCCAAGCTTTCCTAAGCAGGCACTTTAGACCACTGAGCCATCCTGCTGGGTCCCGTGTGTCAGTCTTTATGCTGCTCTTTCTTTTGTTCTTCACTTGTCTTTTGCAGTTTAGTTCTTAGCTTTCTTTAGTGTTTCTTCTGGTACCCAATCTATGTAAATCCCATCTAAAATCTAATTAATCTCCATCTAATCAAAAATCACTTCTTAGTTACTTTTCATCATATTTTCTTGGCATTGGATCTATAACTCTGACTTTTTTTTCTTTGTAGTTTTTTTTTTTTTTTTGCAGGACTGGGGTTCAAACTCACAACCTTGCACTTGCCCAGCAGGCGTTTGTGCCTTGGAGCTATCTCCCCAGCCCCTCTTTGTAGTTTTATATATCTCATTTTCAGTAGAGAATTAGGTCTGTGTTGGGGTGAGAGTACACATCCGTAATTCCAGCGCTTGGAAGACTGAGGCAGGAAGGAATATTGCCATGAGTTCAAGGCCAGCCTCTACTACATAGTAAGATCCTGTCTCACAAAAGTGAAAGCTTTGTGATGGTAGTGCTTTACACTCAGTGGTTCTCAGCATGCATGGAATAAGTAAATGTCTATGATATAGGTGGAAAATACCTGTGATCTCCTTAGATTCGTGATAGTGTTATGTAAACATGACTGTCCTGTCCCACATACAGTAGCACTTGATAAGACAGTTCCATGCTGCTCAGTGGGACAGTCATTTACATACCATTAGTCATTTAAATTGGCAAGAACATGTTAAAGGGTAGTTTAGGTTTCCCACTAGTGCCCTTAGGTATTATGTATATGTTGAGTCATATGTGTCTTGGAACAGATGTTTGAAAGAACTTTTATTTATTTGTTAAAAGATAATATGTGAATTTTTTAATTCTTTTTTTGTTTGTTTTTGATCAGCTCACCTTACCCTAAGAGTGGAGCTGGTGTGGCATGTGGTGCTGGAGATTGGGGGATCAAACTGTGATCTCCTGCACCTGCCTAAGCTTGCCTAAGCAGGTGCTTTAGACCACTGAGCTATTTCACCAGCCTAATATGTGAATTTTTTTAAAAAATTATTTTTATTATGTACATTATTTTTTGTGGTGCCAGGCATCAAACTTGGGATCTTGCGCTTGTGAGACAGATGCACATGCCTCTGAGCTATATCCCCAGTTCCAGTATGTGAATCTTAGTGGAAAGGCAGACTTTTGGTGGGTGGTACCAGAAATTGAATTCAGGACCTCGGCCTTGCCAGGCAGATGCTATTCCACTGGGCTAAGTACCCCCTACACTCTTGAGACACTAGCTGTGTACTTCAGGCCTGCCTTAAACTCACCACTATCCTATTGCCTCAGCCTTCCAAGTGCTGTGATTATGGCATACACCACTATGCCTGGCTAAGACAGTGTTTATAAATGAAAAATGGTAGTTATTCTAGCCCAAAATGAAAAATTGTAGTCATTTAAGGCTGTATGATAGCCTGTAAGAGTATGCTGAGTAGATGTTGCTTATAACTGGGATTGTGAGGTAGTGTTCTTTCTCTTAGTTGATGTAATAGGGAGTTACTTTCTAACAAAGAAAAGATTACTGCCTATTCACTGACTCTAGTAATTTTAGTTTTGTTCCATTGAGAGCTATTTAAGTATAGGGTAAATTTTTTTATATCAAGAAGTGAAACAGCTGGGTGTGGTAGCACATGCCTATAATCCCAGCAATTGGGAGGCTGAGGCAGGAGGATCAGTGTGAGTCTGAGACCAGCCTGGGCTACAAAAGTGAGCTCAAGGCCATCCTTAACTGCATAGCAAGACCCAGTCTCAAAAAGACCAAAACAACAACAACAACAAAAGAATATGTGAGTAGCTGGGCAGGGTGGTCCTCATCTGTAATCCCAGCACTTAGGTGGCTGAGACAGGAGGATCATTGCAAGGGTTTTGTTTTTTTGTCTTTTTGAGACAGGGTCTCACTATGCAGTTCAGGCTGACCTTGAACTCACTTTTGTAACCTAGGCTGGTCTCAAACTCACACCGATCTTCCTGCCTCAGCTTCCCAAGTGCTGGGATGACACGGTTGTGCTACTGTGCCCAGTTGATCATTGCAAGTTTGAGACTAACCTGGGCTACATAATGAGTTGAAGGCCAGCCTGAGCTACCCTGTCTCAAAATAAAACAAAAAAATTAAATAAAATTAAAACAAAACAAAAAGCCCTTTGAGTTTAATGAGTTTACACATTTTTCTGATTGTGGAAATGTTGTAGGTATATCTCATGTGAACTCTAAAAGAGGTATGTTCTCAGATGTAATACTTAGTAAAATCTGTGAATATTCTCCCAAAGAAGACTTAAGACCATAAGGAGATTGAATGAGCTGTAGGTCAAAATTTGGCTCGAAATACTAAAGTGTATCAGAAACCTTGGTTTTTTTTTTTTTTTTTTTTTTCTTTTTGAGACAGGGTCTCACTGTGCAGTTCAGGCTGGCCTTGAGCTCACTTTTGTAGCCTAGGCTAGTCTCGAACTCGCGCCGATCCTCCTGCCTCAGCCTCCCGAGTGCTGGGATTACAGACGTGCACCACCACGCCCGGCTAAACCTTGGTTTCTTTGAAGGGATTTTTTGATTGTGGAATTATAGGTAAGGGATTGTGAACCTACATATATGGTATATGCCATGTGCAAAATGTATTTTAATCTCATTATTTGTTGTACGTTATCTTGAGCTATGTGATTGTATTTCCAGAGAAAGTATTAGGAACAAAATGTCTTTCAGTGACTAGGCAATCTCTAGAATACGCTACTTATGGAATTCTACTTAGTAGTAAAAATTAGACAGTGTAGTCAGGCAACAACAGCATAGTTGAATCTCAGAGGCATTATTATGTTGAGTGAAAGAATACAGACACAAAGCTTATAATACACTGTCATAAGAAGGGATGAAATACTGTTGTTTTCTACCAGTTGGATTAACCTTGTAAACCTGGAAGAAGGTAGACAAAAATGATCACATACTATGTGATCCCACTTACATTAAATACACAGGTTAGGCATATTTGCCCGCTGTGGTAGAACGTGCCTGTAAGCCCAACACTGTTGGAGGCTCAGGATTGCAGATTTGAGCCCAACTTGGGCAATTTAATGACTTTGCAAGAAATTGTTTCAAACAAAATTTAAAAAGTGCTAGAGATATAGCTCAGTATGAAGGACACTGGTTTCAGTCTTTTTTTTTTTAAATTTTATTTATTTATTTTTTTCTTGTTTCAGAACCTTTATTTGTTTATTCACTCATTTTTATGGCTGGCTCAGCCCTCCCCAAGGACAGGGCTGGCGCAGCATGTGGTGCCGGGGATCGAACTGTGGTCCCTGAAGCCGCCCAAGCTTTCCCAAGCAGGGGCTTTAGATCACTGAGCCATCCCGCCGGGCCCCTGGTTTCAGTCTTAATACTACAAACAAATAAGCAAATTAGGTATATCCATGGAGATAGCAGATTGATAGTTATCAGGGATGGGGAAATGAGTGACTGTTCAACATGATCATGATGCTATCATAATTCCTATGTCTTACGGTAAGGCCGCTTGAATACCTAGTGGTACATATAAAACTTTCCATTGGATATAAGTCATCCAATAGGGTAGTCATGCATGTACCACTGGTAGTTCAGGCTTACAGGAACACATTAATGAATATGAGGTTTCCTTTAGGATTATAAAAATTCTTTGAAACTAGTTATTGGTGATGATTATACAGCATTATGAACATTCTTAATACTCCTTTGTGTACTTTGCTTTTTTTGTTTGTTTGTTTGTTTGTTTTGTTTTTTGTTTGCGGAACCAGGGATTGAACTCAGAGCCTTGCACTTACCAGGCAAGCGCTTATTCTACTGAGCTTTCTCCCCAGCCCCTGATTTTGTGTACTTTAAAATGGTATAATTTTTTTATGTGTGTTTGATATGTTGCCCAGGTTGGCCTCAAACTCCTAAACTGAACTGATCTTCCTTCCTTTCTTCTTCAGCCTTCTACATAGCTGGGACTAAACGCATACAGCACCATGCATGGCTTGATTGCAGTCCCCCCCCCTTTTTTTTTTTTTTGGTACTGGAGTTGAACTCAGGACCTTGTATTTGCTAATCAGGTGCTTATGTTGCTGAGCTACGTCCCCAACCAAGCTTGTATACTTTATAGTTCCACTTACATTCTGGAAAAGGCAAAATTTTAGGGATAGAAGGTAATGGTTGGCAGGGTGTTGGGAAAGGAATTGACCATGAAAGAAAGTGTAAGAGAGTTTTTAGGATAATGAAATTATTCTGTATGTTGATTGTGGTAGTATACGATATATCAGTCATAAATAGGTTGAGGTTGGTACTATTGTGGGTATGTGAGACACCACCCTCAGACACTGCGTGACAGTTTTAGAAGTGAAGGTCATGAAGTATGCAGTTTTCTTTCTTGTTGGTTATATTTATTTGATATGTATGGAGAAAGGAAGAAGAGCAATGTTAAGGTGTATGGCATAGCTGGGCATAGTGGCACACTCCTGTAATCCTAGAGTTTGGGTGGCTGAGGCAAGAGGATTGCTGAGAGTTTGAGGCCAGCCTGAATAACATAGTGAGTTCAAGACAAGCTTGAACTACGCAGCAAGACTCTGTCTCAAAAAAGCCTGTTTTCAAACTCTCCAGCAATGGGATTATGGTTGTTTGCCACCATGCCGGACTCAGTCACCACTGGCACTGCATGTGGGACCAGGGATTAAACCCTGTCCTTGCAGGTGCTTGGTTCTTAGTCTGCTGAGCTATATCACTGGTCCAAAGTGTATCTTCTTCTTTTTCTTTTTCTTTTCTTTTTTTTTTGTCTTTTTGTGACAGGGTCTTGCTATGCAGTTCAGGCTGGCCTTAATCTCACTTTTGGAGCCCAGGCTGGTCTCAGACTCACACCAGTCCTCCTCCTCAGCCTGATTACAGTCAGGCTGGGATTACAGTCGGTGCCATGCCTGACTGAGACTGGATCTCTCTGTGTACTTCAGGCTGGCCTTGAACTCACAGCAATCTTCCTGCTTTAGCCTCCTGAGTTCTGGGAGTACAGGGATGTGCCATCACCCCTGACAGTCAGGGTGAATCTTGTGGGGACAGTGGGTGAAGAAGAATCTCGAGCCCGACATGCTGGCACATGCCTATAATTCCTGCTACTGAGGTGGTTGAGGCAGGAAGATTGCAAGTTCAAGGCTAGCCTGGGTGACTTGGTGAACCCCTATCTCTAAGTAAAATAATGTAAAGAACTGGGAATGTATCTCAGGGTTACCTGGGTTCAATCCTCAGTACTGCAAACAAAAGATACACCCCAAACTCCTCAGGTTTTGGTGCCAGAGGAGGTGATCCTGGGAAGAGAACTTAGACCTGGTTTTTTTGGGGGGGTGGGAGAGGGAGGTGGTTTGAGGCAGAGTTTTGCTATGTAGTTCAGAATGGTCTTGACTTCACATTATAGCTGAGGCTGATCTCAGTGGTTAAAGCACCTGCCTGGAAATTCCTGTCAGGTACAAGGGATGGCAGATCGATCCCCAGCCCCACCATTAAGATAGCTTGAGCCATAAATCAATCAATCAATACTTTTTTTTTTTTTTTTTTTTTTTTTTGATACTGAGGATTGAACTCAGGACCTTGAGTTAGCCAGTCTCAAATTCCTAGTAATCATCCTGCCTCTGCCTCCTGAGTGCTGAGATTGCAAGCATGTGCCACTGCATTAGGCAGTTTTAGTCATTTTTAGAATGACAGTTTTTGATATACTTACTTTCTTTTTTAAATTGCCTACCTAGGCCGGGCGTGGTGGCTCACGCCTGTAATCCCAGCACTCGGGAGGCTGAGGCAGGAGGATCGGTGCGAGTTCGAGACCAGCCTGGGCTACAAAAGTGAGCTCAAGGCTAGCCTGAACTGCAGAGCGAGACCCTGTCTCAAAAAGACAAAAAATAAATAAATAAATAAATAAATAAATAAATAAATAAATTGCCTACCTAGAAAACTTCAGTAGAAGGTTCTGCTTGTGAATATGGGTGCTTACCTTCATTTTAAGGATTGCCTTTTTGATGAGAGATAGATTCTGAGAACAGCAAACTTGGCTAGCGCGGAGCAAAGTCACTCTGAGTTAACTTTGCTTATAATCTTGAATCTTGATAGGTGATATGGTACTTGCCACAGAGTAGGGCTTTGCTAGACCCTTACAGGAGTTTGTTTGTTTTGTGGTACTAGGAATCAAACTCATGACCTTGTGCTTGCCAAGCAGGAGCTTATGCCACTGAGCTATCTCCCCAGCCCCCCTGAGGGAATGATAGCTGGAAATTTTTATGGATTTTGGGAGTAATGGGGCACCAAGATTTAGTGTCTAAGGGGAGTTGGAGGTTAAACTCTGTTGGCTGAGGAGCAAAGGAGTAGTCTAAGAAGTACTGTTATCTTTGCAAGGCTTGATCAGGATTATTCCCTTTTCAGGGGTTGCTGCTACCTTTTTATTATTTACTATTTTGGTTACACATGATTGAACCCAAGCTTTATTGTTTGTTATGCAAACACTTTACCACTGAACCCAGCCAGCTCCTGTTTTTATTTTTTTCCCCCCTGTGTTTTTTAGGGAAGGGTCTACAAGGTGTTAAGGTGTTCAGGGTCTCACTACTAGATTGGACTCATAGTGATCTGCCTCCCAAGAGCTGGGATTATAGGCCAGCTCCTGATTTTAAAGTAAAATCTTAGTCCAGTTTTGGAAAGTAAGACTTTAAGATTACCAGTTTAATGCCCTTTTTTCTTATACATAATTATTTTTCCCAACCCACAAAATAAAATTGACTTTTTGACCTGGGAGCAAACTCATTTTTAGTTTATTGACACTTTTTAAATTATCAAGGATGAAAAAAAAAATGAAATAAATTGTCAAGGATGGTTATGTGGTCAGTCTTATTCTCTAATAATAGTTCACAGTCCTAATAGGGAATGTTTGTACTGTCATTGACTTTTACTGACTGTATATATGCCATGTTCTTTTTTGTTGTTGTTTTGAGATCATGTCTCATTATATAGTCCAGGCTGGCCTCAAACTTGCTGTGATTATCCTATCACCCTCCCCAAGTACTGGGATTGCAGGTGTGCATCAACACACCTGACTTAGGCGATGTTTCTGTGAATCTTTTACATATTGAGTCTCATTGTAAACCTGATGATGGAACCTACTTTATTTGAAACATTATTAGATTTGGATGGTAAACTGTTCTCATGGAAGTCTCTGAGCCACATGTAACACCTGGAGGAAGAAAAGATAGCTTTATTGAAAACATAGTTTGACAGTAATTTTTGTTTTTCCTGATATTCTTAATTTATAGTCCATTTTGGTCTATTTTTAGGGAGTAAAGCACTTTTGAGTATGATTTAAGGTATGTCATACATTAACTTGTATATAAAAGGTTTTAGAAAAGGAACTACCTTATAGTCTGCTGACCTCCCATCCTCCATTTTTTCCTTTTTGATAGTTCTTAAGATTTAATTTACCCAGCACTCGGGAGGCTGAGGCAGGAGGATCTGTGCAAGTTCGAGACCAGCCCGGCCTACAAAAGTGAGCTCAAGGCCAGCCTGAACTGCATAGTGAGACCCTGTCTCAGAAAAAAAGAAAAAAAAAAAAAAGCCGGGCGTGGTGGCGCACGCCTGTAATCCCAGCACTCAGGAGGCTGAGGCACGAGAATTGGTGCGAGTTCAAGACCAGCTGGGGCTACAAAAGTGAGCTCAAGGCCAGCCTGAACTGCACAGCGAGACCCTGTCTCAAAAAAGACAAAAAAAAAAAAAAAAAGATTTAATTTAAGGCCTTTGTGCTATGTCCTGAGCCCTTTTTTTCACTTTATATTTTGAGAGAGAGAGTCTTGCTGATTTGCCCAGGCTGGGTTTAAACTGTGATTTCCTGCTTTAGGCAGAGTGTTGGGGTTACAGATATATACCGCTATGCCCAACTTTTCTTTATTGTTATAGTCACCAGAACGTTCACAGATTTGCAGGTGATAATTTATTATAGTAGACTTGTATGGAATATCTCAAGATACTGCCCCCCCCCCTTTATTTTTGTGTATTTGGTACGGAGTCTCGCTACACAGCTCAGCGTGGACTCTTAGTGATCCTCCTGTTTGAGCCTCCCCAGCACTGGGATTACAGGCATGTGGCACCACACGCAGTCTTGGCGGCAGGCTCTATGTACCCAGAGTAGAATAGTCATGACATGTAGTACCAGGGATCAGCATGTGGTACTGGACATCAAATACGGGTCCTTGCATTTGCCTAGGCAGATGCTTAGACCACTGAGCTATCTCTGCAGCCCAACTGCTTTTTTTTTTTTTTCCCCACTAGTGGAAGGGATCGAATCTATGCTCTTGCCCAGGCTATGTAAATACTAACCATATTTATCCTGCACCCACATCCCACAATACTACCATATTTCTGATTGCTTTGTTTGCCTTTTTTGTCTGAGACAGGGTCTCACTATGCAGTTCAGGATGGCCTTGGGGTCACTTTTGGAGCCTGGGCTGGTCTCAGACTCGCACCAATCCTCCTGCCTCAGCCTCGCAAGTGTTGGGATTATGGGCATGCACCACCACTCCTGGCCCTTGTTTGCCTTTTTGAAATATAGTTATATTTTGTTTTGGCTCTTTTGGGGGTTTTTTGTTTGTTTGTTTGTTTGTTTGTTTGTTTTCATTATGACCGGCTCAGCCTGCGAGGCTGACATAGGAGGATCACTATGAGTCTGAGCTGTGTAGTGAGACCCTGTACCTAATTAATTAATTAAAATTAAAAGACCCACTATACAGCTCAGGCTGGCTTTGAATTAGTGGCAGTCCTCCTGACTTAAGTCTCTCTAGTGCTAGGATTCTGAGTGTATGCCACCATGTTCAGGTTTACATAAATGTTCTTTAGTACTATATCATTGTTTATTTTGGCAACTTCCAAACATTTTTATGGTATAATTAAGGCATGTACCATAAAGAGTGCCTAGGACAAAGATTATACTAGTTTTTGGTATAATTTAACATTATTATTATTATTTTTACAATTAATGCTTCAGGTAGAAGAAATTAAATGTCAATTTAATATCATAAAAATGTTGCTGTATACAAATGCTGTCAGGTGCTCACAGTGACTCAGACTGTTTATTTTCCTGCCTAGTGACTTTGGTATCAAACTCTTATTAGACTTTAGCAAAGTATAACTATTGTCATGAATCTTCATTCTGTCCACAGAGTCTGTGTTCCCTTAGTGTTCACTTTGGTAGCACATACACTAAAAGTAAGATGATAAGGAGATTAGTATGGCCCCTATAAAAGGATGACACATAAATTGATGAAGGGTTCCAAAGTAAAATAAATAAATAAGTGATGGAGTGAATGAATGAATAAATAAATGGAAACAGGTTTTCAAGAATTTGGTGTCGACAGCCGGGTGTGGTGGCTCACGCCTGTAATCCCAGCACTTGGGAGGCTGAGGCAGGAGGATCGGTGCGAGTTCAAGACCAGCCTGGGCTACAAAACTGAGCTCAAGGCCAGCCTGAACTGCATAGTGAAACCCTGTCTCAAAAAGGCAAAAAAAAAAGAATTTGGTGTCATTTTCCTGTTTTTCATTTTGGCACTTATAAATAGGGTTGCTTTCTTTGTTTCTTGCCTTTTGAGACAGGATCACTTAAGGTAATTTAAGTTGGTCTTCAACTGAGCCTAGGTTGACCTCTGTCTCAGGTTCCTGAATGCTGGGGTTACTGCCATACACTACCACACTTGGCTCAGAGGGTACTTTCTATATGCCTAGGCATTCCTTTTATGCATTCTGTAGAGTTAATATATTCAGGTGCATATGGTCTTGTTCTATGGCTGATTGTAGACATGCCTTTGAGTGTTTGTAGTACATATTTGGTGACAACAAGCACATCTTAGTTCTTTCTGCTAGTCTACACTGTTTCCAGATATATTCAGAACACTACAAAATGTACAATATTGCGTTTTTGAGGTGTGCGCTGAATTTGTTCAAGAAAGTCATTTGGAATCAAATAACAAAACAGTTCCTGTGGTTAATGGGATATATGCAAATATGTGACCTGTTTTTTTACTTTTATTTCTTCAGAGAGTCACTAATCAGAGGAGATTGATTTTGTTACACGTTTACATGGAGGTTGGAGCTAGTTTTAGTTTAATTTAATTTAATTTTAGGGAAGGGTATACAGGGAGTTCAGGTAGTCACTACTAGATCAGACTCCTAGTGATTCACCTATTTATAGCCTCAAAAGAGCTGGGATTACAAGTGTGCCACCACTGTCTCAGCATACCCTGGAGGCAGGCAAGTCCTTGAATCAAACCCAGGCCCCTGTGCAGGTGCGTAATCTGCTGAGCTATTTGGCCAGCCCTTAGTTTTATTTTTATTTTTGCTTTTTTTTTTTTTTT
>PVJA010015942.1:0-24891 GCA_004027025.1 Myocastor coypus | reverse complement strand
ACCACTGAGCCATCTCACTGGCCCCCTTAGTTTTAATTTGTTGATTAAAGCTACAAAGTTAGGATAGTGCTGAGGTTTCTAGTAACTTCTGTTTCTTCTTCCTTGTCATTTTACCACAGTGCAAGAATAGTCCTATCATTGTAATATGATACAATAAACTTGGAACACAGTCTACATGAAAGTTTATTACTGTCCTAAAAATATTTTAGACTCTTTATTCTATGTAACAAGGAATCTAATTCACTAATTTTTTTTCTTTTTTTTAATTATGGCTGGCTTAGCCTGTGTTGGTGGTGGGGCTGGCATAGCATGTGGTGCCGGGGTCCCTGTTGCTGCCTAAGCTTTCCTAAGCAGGCACTTTTGACCACTGAGCCACGCCATCCTGCCAGCCCCTTCACTAAATTTGGTGTTTTGGTTTTTTTTGTTGTTGGTTTTTTTTTTTTTTGGTGGGACCAGGGTTTGAACTCACGACCTTGCACTTGCCAGTCGGGCACTTTTGCCATGGAGCTATCTCACCGGCCCCTTGGTAGGATTTTTAATTTGTACTTTTCTTCTCCTTTTTTCCTCTTTTTGGTACTGAGTCCTCCAGGGTTTCTGGCTAAGCACATGTTCTACATCCCCAGACAAATTATACTTTTTATTGCCATAGTATGTTTGGCCCTTGATAACTTGATTCAGTATCAGTTTTCTACTGTTTAGTGTGCCAAAAATTATATTGGTTTTGTGTCTTTTTGTTGTTGTTGGGTATTTTTGGCGGGACCAGGGTTTTGTGTCTTTTTTTCTCTGAAATTTTTATTTTTCATCTGAACCAAAATCACTTTTTTTTTTTTTTTTTTTTTTTTGCCATTCCATTTGTATATTGTCACTCCTAGAAAATCAGCTTGTAAATTGTAACACCAAGTATGTATACTTTTGTAGTCATATAGTGGCAGCATCAAGGAAGTTACAGAGTAATGCATTAGTGTTAGCCTATAAATCCTATGACTTCCCAGTCTCATAAGTCATAAGTGCTTTAGGCCTGTGCTGCAGATGACAGCTGCTCAGGAGTAAGGTGAAGGTTATTTTAAAATTCTAATGCTGTCGGGTGTGGTGGCGCATGCCTATAATCCCAGCACTCGGGAGGCTGAGGCAGGAGGATCAGTGCGAGTTCGAGACCCAGCCTGGGCTACAAAAATGAGCTCACGGCCAGCCTGGACTGCATAGTGAGACCCTGTCTCAAAAAGACCAAAAAAAAAAAAAAAAAAAAAAACCAAAAAAATCTAATAGTACATAAAATTCTGGGATACATATTATTGCTAACAACTGCTCTTTCCTTCCTCAGCCAGGTTCACCTGTAGTCTTTGGTATAAACACAATTTTGAACTTGGATAATCTATATTTTTAGACCTTCTTCATTTTATAACTATTTCAGCTGGTTTATTTTGTGACTTACTTGAAACAGGGGAAGCAGGGGGTGGGGTAAGAGATTGAGCATGTTTTGTCCTCTGTCATAACCAGAAGCCTCAGTGATATCCAAACAATAGTTGCCTCCATCTGTCAGCACTTCTCTTCGAAGGTGATTTGTACTTGAAATGTGACCTTTAGTGTAGTACTTGGATAATTGCTTCTCTTCCTTCTCTCTGGATACATTTTTCCCAGATACTTTCTTGCTGCTGTTGACTTTGTTTTTCTAGGAGATCAGCCTGTGGTTAAAATATTTTGGGTTCCCACATGAACTTCTGTGGGAATTCCCAGTTCTGGGACACCCTTGCCAGATCGGCAGTGCTGCAGAGGGCAAAGATCTTCCTGGTTAATAGAAAAAGCTGTTTTGGAATGAATCTCAAAGTTCAGAAACATCCAGACTTTCCTTCAGTACCTTTTTCTGTTGGGTAGCAACTCTACTTAGGGTAGGGAAGGGAGGGGCTTATTGGGAGGACTTGTGTTTAAGGGGTTCAGAAACAGGATTAAAGCGTGTCTTTTGTGTTTGCAAGGCACTAACACCACTCCCGTCTGTATTTAAATGCTGTCCCCAGGTTACGACTATGGCTATGTCTGCGTGGAGTTTTCACTCTTGGAAGATGCCATCGGATGCATGGAGGCCAACCAGGTTGCTTTATACTTCGGTCAAATGATCTGAAAGGATGAATATATATTTTTTAATGTATGGGGAGGGAGGGTTTTAAATGATTTCACTTTGGAAAGGTACATGAAATCTGTCATTGGAGCATACCACATTTCCTGTCAAAAGCAGTTTTGTGAGCAGAACTTTTAAGAAAGCCTAGGAAAATAAGAGTCAGTGGACATGGAGTGTATTTTAACAACTAGAGTAAGTTGTACTTGAACTAGATTTCAAAGAGTGTAAGTGGAAAAATACGAAAGTTCTGGAATGTGACAGATACGGGGATCCTGATCCAAAGAACAATCCTTGATTGCATGGAACCCCAAAGGTTTGCCTGGGACAGAAATTCCGGGTTAGAAGGCACCTAGGGTGTATACCACTGATGATAATAGCTCCTGTGCTAAGGACCTGCCTTCATGTGCTGCTTCTGAAAGAGGGCTGTTGGGAGAAAAGAGGAGTTGATTGCTTGTGTCTATTGCATTCATTGCTTTCTGCCAGTTGGCATTTAGTGCTGAAGTCTGTGGCTGAATTAAATCAAAGCTGGTAAGTCTGAATCTCCACTTAACTTACATGTGAACCATCTGGAGTTATTCAGCTTTCCACACAGACTTGTAATCTGTCTTTGTTGTCATTGTTGTTTTGAGACATCTAACTATGTAGTCCAGGGTGGCCTGAAACTCATAATTCACTTTGTCAGTCTGAGCGCTGGGAGTACAGGTATATGTTCCCATGCCTGTCTTCATCTCTGTCTATAGTTGAACCCTGCCTGATAGATTCTGGGGGAATTTCTAGGCCTTCTTGTTGTAATATTTCCTTGGGGAAAGTAGCGTTTTATGGTGTCTGTTTTTCTGTATGTAAAGTGGGAATATAAAGTTTTCGGATGTAATTTAATTTTTTTTTTTTTTTTTTTGTCTTTTTGAGAAAGGGTCTCGCTATGCAGTTGAGGCTGGCCTTGAGCTCAGTTTTGTAGCCCAGGCTGGTCTCGAACTCGCACCAGTCCTCCTGCCTCAGCCTCCTGAGTGCTGGGATTACAGGGGTGCGTCACCACGCCCGGCATTGTAATTTAATTTTTAAATGCCCACTGCCCATACTTAATAGTAGGAATTCAGCGAGCAAGGGATCTTAAAAGAAAACTTTGCTAGAGACGATAATTATTACATGAGGGTTCATCCTCTTCTGTAGGCTAGTCCCTTTTTGTAAGCTTCATTCTACTCAGCCTGGCTCATTACACTTACTGTTTCTGTCTTTGGCTGTGTTTTCCCCTTAAGGTGAAATGTTATGTGTGAAATGTTTTGGAACCAATATTAATTAAGGAAAACATTTTGAAGAGAATACTTGCTCCATGTTAGCATAAGCACTGTCAGATCCTCAGGGAATGACTAAATTAGGACCATATCCTCTTAATTTAATAGGATTCTCACTGACTATTCAATGTCCATCATTGAATCCATCATTTTGCACATGTGAATTTAGTATGGGATTGATTGGCATACTTGGCAATTTTGGAGAGAAGTGTGAAGGTTTGTTTTTTTGTTTGCTTATCTGTTTATTAGTTTCTTTGAGGCAGGGTTTCACTATGTAGTTCAGGCTGGCCTTAAACCCATTTTGTAGCCTAGGCTGGCCTTGAATTCACAGTGATCCCTCTGCCTGAGCTTCTCAGGTGCTGGGATTACAGGAATGTGCCACCACATCTGGCAAAGGTTCCAATTTGTATGTTTATGGTTATATTATTTTTTGGGGGTACTGACAGTCAAAGTCCAGACCTCATGCTTACCAGGTAGGTATTATGCCACTAAGCTAAATTTTTGGCCTGATTGTTTTTTTTGATGGCTGATTCAACCTGCCCTGAGGGTGGGGCTGGCACAGCATGTGGTGCCAGAGATTGAACCATGAACCATCTTGCTGTCCCTGACTGATTACATTCTGAGTCTTCAAAAATGCAGCCGGGCATGGTGGCTCACACCTGTAATCCCAGCACTCGGGAGGCTGAGGCAGGAGGATTGGTGCGAGTTCGAGACCAGCCTGGGTTACAAAAGTGAGCTCAAGGCCAGCCTCAACTGCATAGTGAGACCCTGTCTCAAAAAGACAAAAAAAAAAAAAAAAAAAATTCTCAGTTAGTGTCTTTTGCCATTGTACTACTTTTTTATTTTTTATGTACTAAGTTTTGTGAGTGGTGGAAACAAATGGACGAATGACGGCAGATA
Source organism: Myocastor coypus (assembly GCA_004027025.1). Taxonomy (NCBI): domain Eukaryota; kingdom Metazoa; phylum Chordata; class Mammalia; order Rodentia; family Myocastoridae; genus Myocastor; species Myocastor coypus. The sequence goes on along the minus strand of PVJA010015942.1, from coordinate 20,589 downwards.
GCTTTTCTTTTGTACTGTTCTATTATGTATGTTTGTTGAGACAGTGTCTCATTTTGTAGTTCAGGCTGGCCTTGAACTCACAGTAGTCCTCTTGTCTCAGCCTACTTAGTGCTAGTACTACAGTAGTTTGCCACATGCCTGGCCTATAACTTGTTTTTGTAGAGTGACATTGGTTTTTATGAGCACCATTTAATCTTTGATTTCATTTATCATTTTTAAAAATTATTTTTCTTTTGCAGTACCCGGAATTGTGCTTGCCAATAATCTTTGATTTTATTTATTTATTTATTTATTTATTTATTCTTTTTGAGACAGGGTCTCGCTATGCAGTTGAGGCTGGCCTTGAGCGCACTTTTGTAGCCCAGGTTGGTCTTGAACTTGCACCAGTCCTCCTGCCTCAGCCTCCCGAGTGCTGGGATTACAGGCATGAGCTACCACGCTCGGCTTAATCTTTGATTTTAAAATGTCAGTATTGTCTCATATCTGCCTCTTCCCTATGTCTCTATAAAAATTCCTGTCTGAAATAGTGTATAACTCCCTAAACAGTAATATTAAATAGAAATGGGACAGTCTTTAAAAACTTATCCTTAAGCATATTTTCTATTATAACCACATCTAGAAAAATGCTCATTGACAGCATTGAGAGGAGGTTGCTTATAAACTCAAATATTCACTCAAATTTTTCTTTAATAAGATACCTTCAAAAAAAAAAAATCTTCCATATTGTTCCCCCCCTTTTGAGATAAGGTCTTGCTGTGTATCCCAGGGTGTCCTTGAACTTGTGGATATCATCCTATTTCACCCTCCCAAATGTTGAAATTACAAGCATATGTTATCATACAGCTCATATCTTTATATATGAGCCTTATTTCCTAGATTTTTATTCTTGTTTAGTCATAGCACAAACTGCTGACACTGCCATATGATAGACTCTTATGTTGCTATAAACTACATAGACTTCATGATCAGATTGTCATTTTTTAGTAAACACCTTTTATCATGCCTCAGAATTTGTATAGATCATTTGGATGAAAACAATTTTGAGCATAAGCTTTCCAGAGAAATTTTTCATACTTACATAATACAGCATAAAAATAAGGAATCCAAGATTGAGGATGTGGCTTAGTGGTAGAATAATTGCCTAGTATGTGTGAGGCCCTGGGTTCAAACCTCAGCATCACACATCAGACACAGATACATACAAATGCAGGCTTTGGAGTCAGATACAACATCCTAGCTGGCATACCTCCTGCAAGTTTCTTTATTTTATTTTATTTTATTTTTCTTGTTTCAGAACTTTTGTTTGTTTGTTTGTTTTTATGGCCGGCTCAGCCTGCCCTGAGGGCAGGGCTGGTGCAGCATGTGGTGCCAGGGATCAAACCTTGGGCCCTGCAGCTGCCCAAGCTTTCCTAAGCAGGCACTTTAGACCCCTGAGACATCCTGCCAGACCCCACCTCCTGTAAGTTTCTTGACCTCCCTCTACCTTAGTTCCCTTTGCTTCTAGTATTTCAAGAGGCCCTGATAATAGATTAAATGAGATTATTCATTTACACATGCCTGCTATTACAGGTCCTTGTCTGAATGTTGAGGATGTCTCAGGGAAAAAGGTGTACTATAAAAACTTTATCTTTTTTTTTTTTTTTGTCTTCTTTTTGTCTTTTTGAGACAGGGTCTTGCTATGCAGTTCAGGCTGGCCTTGAACTCACTTTTGTAGCCCAGGCTGGTCTCAAACTTGCACTGATCCTCCTGCCTCAGCCTTCCAAGTGCTGGGATTATAGGCATGCACCACCACGCCCAGCTATATAAAACTTTATCTTAATGGAGAAGAATGAAACAAATAAATTGACAAAAATAGTTGTAAAATATTGAGAGTAGGTTGAAGTGGTGAGGGAAGCTTATTTGAAGAATGGCATTACAAAATTTTTTTTTAAATAATAAAAAAATAGAATGACATTATATTCAAATATAGTCATTTGATGAACATATTTTTAATTGACACAATTAAGAAAGGATTTTCTTACATAGCTAGGGATGTCTGAGCATCCTATAAAGCAAAAGATGGACCCTGTACAAATAAGAATTCTCTGATCCAAAATGTCAGTAGTAACCAAGTGTGGTGCCACTCACTTGTAATCCCAGCACTTGGGAGGCTGAGGTAGGAGGATCATTGTGAGTTTAAGACCAGGCAAGGCTAGCCTGAGTGCAATGAGACCCTGACTCAAAAATATCCCCCCCCCCAGAGTGGGGGGGTCAGTAGTGTTGAGGTTGTGAAGTATTGACATGTAAAGATGAGAATTGTGGTTAAAGAGGATGGCTTACCATAGGATCTTTTCTTTTTTTGTTTTGTTGTTGGTTTTGACACAGGGTCTGTGTATGTATGACAGAGACCAGAGACAGACAAGGTCTTAGTATGTTACTTTGTAGCCCATGCAGGCATTGAACTCACAGTAATCCTCCTTCCTCAGTCTCCAAAGTGCTAGGATTACAGGTGTACACTGACACTCCTGGCCTTGACACAGGGTCTTTCTGTGTCACATGGCTGACCTTGAACTCACTATGTAGCCCGGGCTGTGCTTGAACTTGTTGGAATCTCCCTGCCTCAGCCATCTGAGTGCTAGAATTATAGGCATGCATCACCACACCAGGCCTTCTGTGGGTTCTTATAGAACAGTGTTTCTCAACCTTTCTAATGCTGTGACTGTGCAATAGTTCCTCATGTTGCAGTGACCCCAAACCAAAAAATAATTTTAGTGGCTACTTTAAAACTGTAATTTTGCTACAGTTATGATTCGGAATGGCTTTAGGTGACCCCTGTGTTTTGGTCGTTCAACCCCCACCAGGGTCTTGACCCACAGGATGAGAACCACTGTGTAGGAGTTATCTTCCTTCTCCAGGTACTAACAGGGTGAGAAATATTAGTGGGGGTTGAAGTGTAGTGAAAATACTGACATGGCCCTTTCCCCCACTCCAGACTGCCAGAGTCACAAGCCTAGCCTATACCCTTATATCTGGAGTTTATTTTTTTTAAAAAAAATTGTGTGTGTGTGTGTGTGTGTGTGTGTGTGTGTGTGTGTGTGTGTGTGTGTGTGTATATAATTTATATGTGTTTTTATACATATATAAATTATATATATCTTATGACATAGTTAAGAGTCTTAGGAAAGATTTAATGTGTAGAAGATAGAGCTTTAACTCCTTATGAGCAAAGTTTATGTAAAATGAAATGTTTATAACCATTCAATTCATTCTTCTTCCAAGTTTTTTGAATAGACCAGATTGATACAGATTTCTAGTCACAAGAAATCTAATGAGCACCTTTGAGTAGGGTCCATATGTGTGAGTTTCAAAATTTCAATGAAATGCATTTTTTTCATAGTTTATCTCTATCCCTTTAATATAAAATGCCTTCTATTAATTATTGACTAACTTCATAGGTCTAAGGTAGTGATGCAGAACCTTTCAAAGCTTTCTATGACACAAACAACCTGCTGTGGCACATGTGCCTGAAATTCACCACTTAGGGGATGGGAATATGTTAGTGAGGGTACTTAGGATGACAGCCAAGGCCTCTCAACCCCTTGATAATGCCTATGTGAAGATACCAAACGGTAGGACTTTTATTATGGCCTGGCAAACTTATCGATACCTCATATAGTCAGCATCTATCTTTCTGGGGAATTAATTTTGCAATAGGTGTGAAGACACTATGCCTTTACCATCTCTAGAGAGTAATAGCCAGAGAACACTGAATAAGGTCCTTTTCATTTCACCTCTGCCAGGAAGTATATACTTTGTTTTTCTTTCTTTTTTTTTTTTTAATCATTTTGAAACAGTTTTACTATGCAGTTCAGGATGGCTTGGAACTCACTTTGTAGCCCAGGCTGCCCTTAAACTCATAGCAATGCTCCTGCCTCAGGCTTTTGAGTACTGGGATTATAACCTACACTACCATGTCTGGCTGGGAAATGTATTTCTATCAGTCATATGCCCTTGATTTTCTTGGTTTATCATTTCCTTTTGCTGTGTATGTTTTTCCATTGAGATTTAGAGAAACAGTAATTGCTGAGTAGGGTCAGCCAAATAGCTCAGCAGATTAAAGTGCGTGCAAGCAGGCACAGGGGCCAGGGTTTCAATCTTCCAGCCTGCCATGCTGGCCCAGCTCCCAGAGTGCTCTGAGATAGCAATTGAAACTGGGTGTGGTGGCATGCGTCTGTAATCCCAACTCTTGGGAGGCTGTAAACAGATGGATCACTATGAGTCCAATCTGGTAGTGAAACTCTGACCACTCTATTGACCCTTCCCTAAAATACAGAATAATAATAATTGCTGATAGAAAATTCATTCCAGGCCTTTTGGCCAGAACCGCCATCTTCCAGTAATTTGTCAAAATAACACAAAGAGCAAGAGGAGGGAACCCGTTATGTGTTCTCCAGGCCCTTTAGAAAACATGGGGTGGAGGCCCGGCGGGATGGCTCAGTGGTCTAAAGTGCCAGCTTGGGAAAGCTTGGGCGGCTTCCGGAACCTCGGTTCGATCCCCGGCACCACATGCTGTGCCAGCCCTGCCCTCCGGGCGGGCTGAGCCAACCATAGAAATGAGTGAATAAACAAATAAAGGTTCTGAAACAAGAAAAATAAATAAATAAATAAATAAATAAAATTTTAAAAAAGAAAAAGAAAACATGGGGTGGTTCCTTTGGCCACATACATGCAAATCTACAAAAAGGGTGACATTGTAGCCATCAAGGGAATGGGTACTGTGCAAAAAGGAATGCCTCACAAATGTTACCCTGGCAAAACAGGAAGACTCTACAGTATTACCCAGCATGCTGTTGGCATTGTTGTAAACAAGCAAGTTAAGGGCAAGATACTTGCCAAGAGGATTAATATACGTATTGAGCATATTAAACATTCAAAAAGTGATAGCTTCCTGAAACGTATCAAGGAAAATGACCAGAAAAAGAAAGAAGCCAAAGACAAAGGTACTTGGGTTCAACAGAAGCGCCAGCCTGCCCCTCCCAGAGAAGCGCACTTTGTGAGGACCAATGGGAAGGAACCTGAGTTGATGAAACCTATTCCCTATGAATTCATGGCATAAACTGGGATGTAGTTCTGCCATTCACCACCTAATTGGCAGCTTAAGTGTTCTAGGTCCTGTATAAAAATAAAATTGCCCTGTGTTGTAAGGGTGATTTTCTTAGTTGAAGAGGTATGTGGTCCCTTCTTACCTCAAACATATCTCAGCAGATTTTCACTGTAGTGAGTAATTGTGTCTGGTCCTTACTCTTCAGTGTTTTCTTGCTGAAAAGTATTGCTGAGGTATTGTGCAGGTATATACCCAAATATTTATAAAATATTTATATTGGCTTGAAGATCTTGTAAATCACCATTGGGAAAAGATGTATCCAAATAAATGGAAGTCACTTCAGAAACAAATGTAAGTCCATTTCAGTTAAATAAATCGTTTAAAGCAAAAAAGAAAAAAAAGAAAATTCATTCCTGGGCCCAGCAGTATGGCTCAGTGGTCTTAAAGCGCCTGCTTAGGAAAGCTTGGGCAGCTGCAGGGACTGAGGTTGGATCCCCAGCAGGACATGCTGCTCCAGCCCTGCCCTCAGGGCAGGCGGAGCCGGCCATAAACATAAACAAACAAATGAAAGTTCTGAAACAAGAAAAAAATAAAATAAAAAAATTCTTAAAAAAAAGAAAATTCATTCCTAGTAGGAGCTACCCAGTTGACTAGCTCACTGAAACTGTTGGCATTTGGTCTACAGGAATTAGCATTGTTTTGTTTTCTTCAATTTTCTGATGTTATACTTGTTGCCTGTTCCTATTGGTCCCACTGCTTTACTATTAAAAATTACTAATCGTTTTTTAAGTTAGATAATTTAAAATTGCTTAAATTAGATAATTTATTTTTAAAATATATAATAATTTGGGGCTGGAAAGATGGCTCAGCAGCCTAAAGGGCCTGCTTAGGAAAGCTTAGGCAACCACAGGGACTGCAGTTCAATCCCCAGTACCACATGCTGCACCAACCCACCCACAGGGCAGGCTGATCCGGCCATATTTTATTTTATTTTTTAATTTTTTATTTATTATTTTTATTCTTGTTTCAGAACCCTTGTTTGTTTATTCACTCATTTTTATGGCCGGCTCAGCCCGCCCAGGGCAGGGCTGGCACAGCATGTGGTGCCGGGGATCGAACCGTGGTCCCTGAAGCCGCCCAAGCTTTCCCAAGCAGGCGCTTTAGACCACTGAGCCATCCCGCTGGGCCCCATCCGGCCATATTTTAATAAAAATTATTTTTAAAAATATCTCTGGCCTGAATCCAGTGACATATACCCATAATTCAGGCTACTAAGGAGTCTGAGATAGGAGACCCATGAGTTTGAGGCCAGTCTAAGCAACTTAGTGAGAGAACCTGTGTGGAAAAGAGCTGAAGATGTAATGTAGCACTAGAATACTTTCCCAGCTTGTATAAGACACTGGGTTCATTTCCTACTCTTGCCAAAATAAAAGTAAAACCAAATAACAACAGTAACAAAAAACTGGTAGAACTAATTTCTCTGGATTTTTTTTTTTTTTTTTTTTTTTTTGTCTTTTTGAGACAGGGTCTCGCTATGCAGTTGAGGCTGGTCCTGAGCTCACTTTTGTAGCCCAGGCTGGTCTCGAACTCGCACCAATCCTCCTGCCTCAGCCTCCCGAGTGCTGGGATTACAGGCGTGAGCCACCACGTCCGGCTTTCTCTGGATTTTTAAAAAACTTTTCTAGGGGCCCGGCGAGATGGCTCAGTGGTCTAAAGCACCTGCTTGGAAAGCTTGGGCGGCTTCAGGGACCGCGGTTCCATCCCCAGCACCACATGCTGCGCCAGCCCTGCCCTCAGGGCTGGCTGAGCCGGCCATAAAAATGAGTGAATGAACAAACAAAGGTTCTGAAACAAGAAAATAAATAAATAAAAAATTCTTAAAAAAAACTTTTCTAGTATCATGTAATTAGTTCCTGACTTTCTAAATTTGAAAGGGCCAAACAAATTGGGGAAAAAGTTTTTGCCAGCTACTCCTCAGAGAGGGCTACTATTTAGAGTATACAAAGAATTCCAAAAAAATGAAACCACTTAAAAACCCATGGGCAGGTAAGATGGCATAGCAATCTAAAGCACCTGCTTAGGAATGCCTAGGCAACCTCAGAGACTGCTGTTTGATCCCGGACACCACATGCTGTGCCAGCCCTACCCCCAGGGCAGGCAGAGCGGGCCATAAAGAAAAGAAAAAAATTTTGCCAGACATGGTGGCACACACCTGTAATCCCAGTACTTGTGAGGCTGAGGCAGGAGGATCAGTGTGAGTTTGAGAACAGCCTGGGCTGCAAAAGTGAGCTCAAGTTCAACCCAAACTGTATAGCAAGACCCTGTCTCAAAAAGACAAAAAAAAAAGTTACAGACCCAGTCAAGAAATGGCCAGAGAAATGAATAGACACTTCATTAGAAGACATAGACACTTCAGTAGAAGACATAGAAATAGCCAACAGATATATGAAAAAACGTTCAATATCTCTGACCATTAGAGAAATGTAAATTAAAGCAACACTAAGATTCTGTCTTACTCTGGAAAGAATGGCAGTCATTAGGAAATCAGACAATTGAAAACACTGGTGTGGCTAAGGCTAAAAAAGGATCCTTCATTGTTGGTGAAAATGTAAACTAATACAACCATTATGGAAATCAGTATGGAGATTTCTCAAATAATTAAAAGTAGAAATTCAGTATAAATAACCCAATTATCCCCCTGCTAGATGTCTTCCCTGAAGAGCTCAAATCATCACACTATAGTGATACATGCACACCAGTGTTCATAGCAGTATAATTTGTAATAGCCAAATCCTAGATGCAGCCTGTGTGCTTATCAACAGATGATTGGATAAACAAAATGTGTTATCTATATAATGGAATACTACCCAGCTATAAATGACAAATTTTATGCATTTGTAGGAAAATGGATGCATCTGGAAAACATAATGTTTAATGAAATAAATCAGACCGCACAAATTTGAATACCACTTGGTGTCCCCTTTTTTTTTTTTGTCTTTTTGAGACAGGGTCTCACTGTGCAGTTCAGGCTGGCCCTGAGCTCACTTTTGTAGCCCAGGCTGATCTGGAACTCACACCAATCCTCCTGCCTCAGCCTCCCAAGTGCTGGGATTACAGGCATGAGCTTGGTGTCCCTTTCTTGATTGAGGCAAAATATAAACAGTGTGATAAAAGATGGATAAAAAGGGACAAGGGGAGGAGCCAGTGAGATGGCTCAGGGGTCTATAGTGCCTGCTTAGGCAAGCTATGCACTGCAGGGACTGCAGTTCGATCCCCAGCACCACATGCTGTGCCAGCCCTCCCCACCCCCTACCCCACGGTAGGCTGGGTTGGCCATAATATACACATATTTAAAGGGGGGGGGGATCTTGTCCAATAAGGAAAAGGTTGAAGGAAACAAGGAGAAGGGTAAGCAAAAGGGGAAGGAGAAACGGGAGGAATAAAGATATGCCAAGTACGATAACCTAATAACCCAACTGAGTGTAAACATAAGCAATAACTTGAGCTAAAATACATAGTATTGCCGGGCGTGGTGGCGCACGCCTGTAATCCCAGCATTCGGGAGGCTGAGGCAGGAGGATTGGTGCGAGTTTGAGACCAGCCTAGGCTACAAAAGTGAGCTCAAGGCCAGCCTCAACTGCATAGCGAGACCCTGTCTCCAAAAGACAAAAAAAAAAAAAAAAAAAAAAAAAAAAAAAAAAAAAACCATAGCATTAACAAATGTGAAAAAGGTGATGAGGAATCAGTGGAGCAGGGGACGGGGGAAGGAAGGAGAAGGGAATTAACAATAAAAACGAAATATACATGCAATCACTCTCTTAAGATGATTATAAACTGCATAAATTAACAAACATGTAAAAATAAATTGTAGGGGAAAGCGTTTTATTATCATTGATAGGAAAGTTCCTCCAGATACCAGCTTTTTTGTGTGTAGGAGATGAAAGCTGTAGAGTTTGTGAAGTTTTATGAAGTAGTATTTTTCTCTGTGTTGACAAAGACTCAGTTTATTGAAAATAGCAAGATAACTGGGTGTGGTGGCACATGACTGTAATCCCATTACTGGAAGACTGAGGCAGAAGGATTGTTGTGAGTTTGAGACCAACCTAAACTTCAGGCAATGGGGGCTAGCGGGATGGCTCAGTGGTCTAAAGCACCTGCTTAGGAAAGCTTGGGCGGCTGCAGGGACCGCGGTTCCATCCCCGGCACCACATGCTGTGCCAGCCCTGCTCTCTGGGCAGGCTGACCCAGCCATGAAAATGAATAAATAAATAAAAGTTCTGAAACAAAAAATTAAAAAAAAAAAATGAACTGCAGGCAAGACCCTATCTTAAAAATACAAAGCAAACCAACAAAAGAAGAAAATACCAAGGATGGTGTGGGTGTTTGTGAAACTACTGTAAAGGAAACCAAGTGTCTTCCTCCTTCCTGCCTTCCCTTCTTTTCATATTGGAGACTGCACTCAAGAGTCTTGTATTTGTTGGGGCCCAGCAGGATGGTCAGTGGTCTAAAGCGCCTGCTTGGAAAAGCTTAGGTGGCTGCAGGGACCGTGGTCCAATCCCCAGCACCACATGCTGTGCCAGCCCTGCCCTCAGGGCAGGCTTAGCCAGCCATAAAAATAAATAAATAAACAAACAAAAATTCTGAAACAAGAAAAAAAAGAGTCTTGCATTTGTCACTGAGCTATAGTGTCCCCCCGCTTTAAAAACGTGTGTAAAACCCAGAATACAAGTTGTAGAATCAGACCTATTTAGTCTGTGGGCCAAATAAAATATTTAAATAACCTAGGATGATAAACACTTTTAGAATCAGTGAATATCATTAAGATAGTCCATATTACCCAGCAGATTGGGACAATGTTCAGAAGATTATATACATTTGGGAGTAGGTAATAGAATTACCAAACAAATTTGTTCACATTTCAGATAGTTTTCCAGGGAAAATTTTAGAAGTTAGTGCTGATTTTTACAGCCTTTCTTATACTGTACACGCCACTTGAATCTTTTAGATCATCTTTTGGGGGCAGCCAGGTAGCTCAGTGGACTAAAGCACCTGCTTAAGCAGAGCACAGCAGCATGCTGTGTGGACCCGCCCCCAGAGCATGCTGAGTCGGCCATTTAGACTGGGCGTGGTTATGTGCACCTGTTATCCCAGTGAGACTCACTACAAGTCCAATCTATGAAGGGAGACCCTGTCGACCCTGTCCTAAACAAATTTTTTAAAAAGGGGGGGAAGGGGATGATCGTTTGATTTGGGAAGTTTTCACAGAATCTTTTTACCTGGGCGCAAATGCTAGACTAATTATAGAAACTGAATTCAAAGATAAAGAGGCATGTAGAGGGTCTTGGGAGATAGCTCATAGGCACAATTGCCTGCCTGGCAAGTGCAAGGTCCTGAGTTCAGTCCCTGGTTCTGTAAAAAAGTAAATAAATAAATAAAAATAAAACAAATTGTAGTAAAACAGTATAATTTCTTCCTTAAATAGGTTAGTTCTTATTTTTCTTATTGCTGAAACCAAATATTAGACATCCAAAATTAAAGAAGGAAACATTTATTGTAGAGGTTTTAGTTAGTAGTTGGCTGGGAGCCAGCCAAATAGCTCAGCAGATTAAAGCACAGGGGCAAGCCGGGCGTGGTGGCTCACGCCTGTAATCCCAGCACTCGGGAGGCTGAGGCAGGAGGATTGGTGTGAGTTCAAGACCAGCCTGGGCTACAAACGTGAGCTCAGGACCAGCCTCAACTGCATAGTGAGACCCTGTCTCAAAAAGACAAAAATAAATAAATAAATAAATAAATAAATAAATAAAAATAAAGCACAGGGGCAGGGGTTGGGGGTAGAGGGAGGTTAATCCCAGGCCTGCTGTGCCAACCTGCCCCTGGGGTGCTCTGAGACACAATTGAGACTGGTCATGGTGACTGTTATGGTTTATGTCTAGTTGTCCCCCCAAAGCCTCATGCAGTGATGGGGCAGGGACTTCTATAAATTGAGACTTGACTCATGAGTAACTGAGATTATGTGTTTTAGTACTGATCTAGAGTTTGAGACTTGATCCATGGTCCCTGGGATTATGTGTTTTAAGTACTTCTGGGATTATGGGTGTAGCCTAAGGCAGGTAGGCTGAGGCAGAGAGCCTGAATGTAATATAGAGACAGGGAAACAGACTAGCGCTGTTGCTCTCTCCCTCCCTTGGTTGTTCCGTTGCTTCTGTTGCCACTTATTATTTCTGCCACCATGAACTAGATGCTCTCTGTTCCACTCAGCCTTGGACCAGCGAGTATGGACTGAAATCTCTAGTAACTGTGAGCTAATAAACCTTTCCTTCCTTCATCTTGAGTGTCAGCTATTCGTCCCAGCAACAAGTAAAGAGTAAGACAGTGGTACATGCCTATAATCCCAGCTCTTGAGAGGCTATAAATAGGCAGATCACTAGGAGTCCAATCTAGTAATGAAACCTTGAACACCCTGTAGACCCTTCCCTAAAATGCAAAAATAAATAAATATATGTATATATTTGGCTGGGTATGTATATATTTTGGCTGACTCCAAGGTAAGGTGCACAACAGGAGAAACCATTCATGGTGGACAAATCTGTGAAGTAGCAAAGAGTCAGCAAGTGACTGATGTTAGCAGGTCTGTTTATGTCTCATATTTTATCCATGCTGCACACCCCTTAGCAGGTAGCACTCAGGATGGACCTTTCCATTATCTACACTCGGAACTATGCCAGACCAATCAGTGTGGTACAGGGAGAGAAACTGTTGTCCAGTGCATGACCTCCAAATGATATAGGAGAAAAAATGCAACTTGAAAAGTACCTGGAACAAGTTCATGTTCTCTAAAACCAAAGAATGAATTTTAGGAACAAAGTTATGAGCAGAATATATTTGTTGAGGGAAAGAAAGTTCCTGTCAGAGAGAGGGACAGAAGGGGAGCGTGAGTGGGTGCTCCTGGAAAACTTTCTCTTCCAGGGACTTTTTTTTTTGTATTTTTGAGACAGAGTCTCGCTATGCAGTTGAGGCTGGCCTTGAGCTCACTTTTGTAGCCCAGTCTGGTCTCAAACTCACACTGATCCTCCTGCCTCAGCCTCCCAAGTGCTGGGATTACAGGCATGCACCACCACGTCTGGCTTCTTCAAGGGACTTTTATAGAAGAAAACCACGTGGTGATGTAGGTCTAAAGTGGTGGAAAAGACAAGGGAATTTGCTTAGGTGGGCATGAGATGGGACAAAACTATGATCGGCCAATGAGATTACAAGCACCATTGCTCAGATAAAATTGATTAAATCCAGTCTCTTCCTGTTGGGGGTTGGATTAGTGGCTCAACTGGGTTCTTTCAAGGTTATTGATACCTATTTAGAATATTAATCATTGATGCCCATCCCTAGGGAAGTGTGTAGCCGTAGTTTTTACTCTTGTCATGAGATCTGGCCAGGCCACTGCAGAGGAGTGTCTGTCTATAGTTGAAAAGTCACCTTGTCTTCCATCTTGTCCTTGAGGGCCTGGTCCTATCTAACTGCCTATATGTCTATCTAATTGAGCTACCTGCAACACCCCTGCCTCTGTAAAACTTCACCTCTGACTGCATGAGGCTTTGAAGGGACATCTAAACATAAGCCATAGGGTCTGGGGATATAGCTCAGTAGAATAAGCACTTGCCTGACAAGCACAAGGTCCTGAGTTCAATGCTCTGTACTAAAAAAAAATAAAAAGTAAATAAATAAACAGCCGGGCGTGGTGGCACATGCCTGTAATCCCAGCACTTGGGAGGCTGAGGCAGGAGGATCGGTGTGAGTTCGAGACTAGCCTGGGCTACAAAAGTGAGCTCAAGGCGAGCCTGAACTGCATAGTGAGACCCTGTCTCAAAAAGGCAATAAATAAATAAATAAATAAATAAATAAACAAACATAAGCCGTAACATGATCATCTTTTTTCTTGTGTAATTTTTGGCAGATTGTAGCTTTCTAGAAATTGGTCCATTTCACCTTGGTTATTACATGTGTGGGCAAGAGGCTACAATAGTATGTGCATGCATGCACATGCTCACATAGTACTTGGCACAACCTGGGGAATGTTGAGCCACATAGTAATCCTTTTTTATTTTGAGACAGGTTCTCACCAAGTTGCCCAGGCTGATCTGGAACTTTCATTCTTTCTGCCTCAACTTCCCTTATAGCTTAGAGTATAAAGACCTGCATCACCACACCTAAATAATGGCCCCCTATCCCAGTAGTGGGACTGAGGGTCTTCTCATTGAGCTATACACCCCCAGCTTTTTAGACTTGCTAAGTCTCTAAATTACCTAGGCAGGCTTCCAGAGGGCATTTAAGGGATTATGGCAAGCTAAGATATAGTGTATACCCCCAAAAGGGACATGTACTTGAATCATGTTAAGAAACACTTAACAGGCATGAGTCACCACACACAGCTTCAGTTACTCCTTTTGAACCATAAGGATTCTTTAGTCAATGACCTTAGAACAGAACATGCTAACTTTGGTTACTTAAAGAGGTCAACTAATAGAATATGCATTTGTATAGAAGGTGGGGCTTGTGTCCAGCGAGATAGCTCAGTAGTCTAAAGCAGATAGCTCAGTAGTCTAAAGCACCTGCTTAGGCAGCTGCAGGGAGCACGGCTCAACCCCCAGGCATCACATGCTGCTGCCAGCCCCACCCTCAGGGCAAGCTGAGCCAACTATAATATAAATAAATAAATATAAAAGAAAAAAAGAAGGTGTTGTAATGTTCTGTGTTGGTGCTGAAAGAAACGATGAGAAAACCCGATGAAAGTAGCTCAGAGAACTCACTGAGATCTGTCTCAAAGTGAGCCCAGAACTCTAGAAGCATCTCCTTTTTATTTAGGTCACACAATAGAAGATTTACAGGGAGGAGAGGGGGTCACCAGCATTTTAAGTAAGGGTGGAGATAATTAGGATTAAGCTGTTACACCTTTTTTAGATCGTAGTCTTCTAAGATCTCTGAGTAACAGATTACAACCCATCCCAAACTTTGTTTGTTGTTCTTCGCTTTTTTAAGATATGAGTTTCTAATCTCTATAAGAAGGTGGAAGCCCAGCGTGGTGGCTCACGCCTGTAATCCCAGCACTCGGGAGGCTGAGGCAGGAGGATTGGTGAGAGTTCGAGACCAGCCTGGGCTACAAAAGTGAGCTCAAGGCCAGCCTCAACTGCATAGCAAGACCCTGTCTCAAAAAGACAAAAAAAAAAAAAAAAAAGAAGGTGGAGTTTCTTTTTCATTTTATGTACTTGGTACAGGGTCTCACTACACAGCTCTGACTCATAGTGATCCTCCTATTTACAGCTTCCCCAGTGCTGGGATTACAGGTGTATGCCACCAAGCCCTGCGCCCCAAGGGCAGGGCTAGTGGGGCATGTGGGACCGCAATCAAACCCTGGTCCCTGCACTTGCTAAAGCAGGGACTTAGTCAGCTGAGCTATCTCACTAGCCCTTGTTTTGTTGTTGTTGTTTTTTTTTGTTTTTTGTTTTTTGGGGTTTTTGGGGGTTCTTTTTGAGACAGGGTCTCGCTATACAGTCTAGGCTGACCTTGAGCTCACTTTTGTAGCCCAGGCTGGTCTCAAACTCACACGGATCCTCCAACCTCACCCTTCCAAGTGCTGGGATTACATTCATGCGCCACCATGCCCGGCTTGTATGTTTTTAAATAAGGATAATAATTCCCCCCCCCCCCAATAAGGAAAACAGTGGTCTCCAGGTTATGGCTAGCCTGGTAAAAAGAAATAATTTGGGTTATAGCTAGAAGTTTAGTCATGACCTAAATGCCAGCTGCTTGTGCTTCCAGCTAGTCAGATACAGATTTAGCCCTTTGTAAGGTTTTTGGCACTGTGGAAAGCCACTGACAAAGGTAAAAAAAAGTGTTGATTGTCTGGATTGGAGGGCTACAGGACATTTAAAGACCCCTTGGAGGAGGGAACTGGGGAATTTTCATCAGATTGAGCTAGGGGTAGAGTTCAGGATGAAGGAAACTTTATGTAGGGAAAGGATTGGAGAGTTCTTGGCAAGCCTAGGAAAAGAAAGTGGGAAGTTTATTTTGTGACTAGAAGGATAGGGAAGTTAGTCTTGAAGGACACATTGCTACTTTCGGGCCCAACACCATGTTGGATTATTGACATGATGACCTCAGCAGTGTTCCATAATGGTGGAAACCCATCACCCTTAAAAGAGTTCTGGAAAGAACATTACAACATCTTTTATGTATGGGGTTAACTGAGAAATCCTCACTCTCTCTAAGGACATTGAGATGTGATTATGTATAGGAGGGAGAGTTGGAAGGCCATGTAGAGATACCTGAGCTGTCAGTTGACAACTTGAGTCCTGAGGAACTAATTTGTAAGTCAAGAATCCACTATGTCCCAAGGGCTTTGGTTGATTTTTGAAACTACCAATAATACTGAACCCTATATATATTTTCTGTACATATATATCCATGATATTTAAGTTATAAATTAGATGTAGTAAGGCCAGATGTAGTGGCACACGCCTATAGTCCCAGTATGTGGGAGGCTGAAGCAGGATGATCTCTGAATTTGAGGCCAGCCTGAGCTACTATGTAAGTTCAAGACCAGCCTGAATGACATAATAAAACCCTGCCTTTAAAAAAAAAAAAAAAAAAAAAAAAACAGAAAAAAGGGCATAATAAAAGGTTAACAATACTTTGTAGAGTTTTACATTACTATTTTTGTACCTCTTACCAGAGGACCTCCTAATGAAACTGTTAGAGAGCAAAACTGGAGGATATAGAATAAAGGGGAACTTAACAACATCCTGTGTCAAAATAAAAACAGGTTGGGAATGTAGCTCAGCAGGATAGCTCTGGGTTCAACCCTCATTATCCTTGAAGGTGGGAGGGAGGAAGGAAAGAACAGAAGGAAAAATAAAGTTAGCAGGCTAGCTTTGGATACCTTTACTCCCTTCAGTATAGACTTATCACTGGATTCAACCTGTCACTTAGCAGAATTTTTGTTGGTTGGTTATTTATTTATTTATTTATTTATTTATTTTTGTCTTTTTGAGACAGGGTCTTGCTATGTGGTTCAGGCTGGCCTTAAACTCACTTTTGTAGCCCAGGCTGGTCTCAAACTTGCACTGATCCTCCTGCCTCAGCCTCCCAAGTGCTGGGGTTACAGGCGTGCGCCACCATGCCTGGCTGAGAATTTTTGTTGTTGATTTGAGGCAAGGTCGCACTACAACCCAGACTGGCCTCAAGCTCACAGCAGTCCTGTCTCAGCCTCCCAAGTGATTCCTCAGCACCACCATATCTGGATTTTGTACTTTTTTTTTTTTTTATAATGTTCTTTATTTTTTTTTTTTTTTTTTTTTTTTTTTTTTTTTTTTTTTTTTTTTTTTTTTTTTTTTTTTTTTTTTTTTTTTTTTTTTTTTTTTGTATTATGGCTGGATCAGCTCGCCCTGTGGGTGGGGCTGGCACAGCATGTGGTGTTGAGGATCAAACTGTAGTCCCTGCAGTTGCCCAAGCTTTCCTAAGCACAAGATGGTTTAGACCACTGAACCATCTTGCCGGCCCCCAACATTTTATATTTTAAATGTATAAACTAACTGACAAATTAAGGAACATTTGATTAACCCATATCTGAAAAATGTTAATACAATAATACTTAAAGGTTGGTCAGGTAACTTTTAGGACCATCTTGCTTGGGTAAATGAATATTTTCTTTTAGTTGTAGTATATATAATAATTTTGAACCAGAGGTTTTGTTTGTTTGTTTGTTTTGTTTTTGTTTTTTTGTCTTTTTGAGACGGGGTCTCGCTATGCAGTTGAGGCTGGCCTTGAGCTCACTTTTGTAGCCCAGGCTGGTCTCGAACTCACACCAATCCTCCTGCCTCAGCCTCCCGAGTGCTGGGATTACAGGCGTGAGCCACCACGCCCGGCACTTGAACCAGAGTTTTGAGCAAAAACTGGAATGTGGAATATGATAAGGAGGAAGAGTTTAGGGGTGGTATGTTTACTGAAAAGAGAAAGGGCTAATGGCAGAGTGCTGGTTTGGTTTAAGTGGTACCCTTATGAGTCATTATAGGCCAGAAAAAGGAATAACTGAGGACCTTTGCTTTGGTAATACTTGGAAAGCTTTCTTGTTAATTTGTTTGTTTTTGTTTTGTTTTGTTTATTGAGATAATATCCACATATTTTAAAAATTTCCTTTTAGAGGGCCAGCCAAATAGCCGAGCACATTAAAGTGTCTATAAGCAGGCTCAGGGGCCAGGGGTTCAATCCCCGGGCCTCCCATGCGGGCCCCACCCCTGAGGTGCACTGAGACAGCAATTGAGACTGTGTGTGTTGATGTGCATCTGTAATCCCAGCTCTTGGGAGGCTGTAAACAGGTAGATCACTACAAGTAGTGAGACCCTGAACACCCTCTAGACCTTCCCTGAGAGAGAGAGAGAGAGAGAGAGAAATTTTCCTTTTAAAGGTAATTTTTAGGGCTGGGATATAGCTCAGTGGTATAGTACCCGTTGGACAGGTGCAAGGTCCTGAGTTTGAATGTTGATACCCATCCTCCTAAAAATAAATAACCAAATAATTTTTTAAAAACTGACATGATCCCGCACACCTGTAATCCCAGCACTCAGAACCCTGAGGCAGGAGGATTGCTGGGAGTTTGAGGACAGCCTGGCCTAGAAAGAAAAGAAAAGGAAAGGTGGTTTTAATATATTCCCAAGTTTGTATAGTCGTCATCATTAATTTCTGAACATTTTTATCACTATAAAACTAAACTGAAGAAAAAGGCAAATAAAAGTATCACATGCAGGCATATCCTTTCCTATGATGAATGTGGTTGATGTATATACCTAAATTGTACAAGTAAACTTAATTAATTAAAAAAAAACTATTTAGCAGTCCCTGTTGTTTGTCCTACTCTATTCTTGTCTGTAGATTTGCCTGCTCTGCACATTTCAAGTACAGTAGTACTTCAGTTCACTACTCAATTCTACTTGTACCACTTGCCCATGGACCATATACTATATCGTCTTCTGTGACTGGTATCTTTGACTTAGCACATTATTTTCTAGGTTCACTCATGTTGTAGTCTGAATCAATATTTTGTTCCTTTTTGTGGTTTGATTCTATTACATGAATATATCACATTTTCTTTACTGCTGTTCTGAGAATAGATATTTGAGTTATTTCAACTTATATGTGTTATGAGTAATATTGCTATGAACACATGTGGTAATTTTTATATGGACACATTTCCAATTCTCATAGTTGCATACAGAAGAGTGGGAATGCTAAAGATTTGAGGTTTTGATCAGGATCTTTCCCCATGTACATAGCCTATGAGTCCCCATCTTAGGATGTGGGGGTGATATTAAAGACATGGGGATGCTTACAGATAAGATGGATTCAGTTATGATTTGGAAGCCTTCAGTTTTTGTTAGTTATTTGTTTCATGTTCAGTTAGTTACATAGCCATTCTCTGGCTTTTTTGTTTTGTTTTGTACAGAGGATTGAAGTTAGAGTCTTTTTACTGAGCTACATACATCCCTATTCCTTTTTAATTTCTTTTTTCTTTTTAATTTGGGACAAGTTCTCACTAAACTGCCCATGGTAGGTTTGATCTTGTGATTTCCTTACCTCATAACCTTCTGAGTCCTGGATTTATACACCCACAAAACCATTTAAAACTGCTTGCTTTTTAAAGGAGATATCTTGGAGTACTTGATGCTATGGATCTATTTTTATTTATTTATTTATTCATTCATTCATTCATTCATTCTTGTTTCAGAACCTTTATTTGTTTATTCACTCATTTTTATGGCCGGCTCAGCCTGCCCAGAGGGCAGGGCTGGCGCAGCATGTGGTGCCGGGGATCGAACTGCAGTCCCTGAAGCCGCCCAAGCTTTCCCAAGCAGGGGCTTTAGACCACTGAGCCATCCCGCCGGGCCCTGATGCTATGGATCTAGATCAGTCTTTGTTATGTGTGTTTTAAACATGTTACAGACTTGTTCAATTGACAGTTGAGAGAGGTTTCTCCTGTATATTACCTGTTCTCCTGCCCAGAGCCAGTTACTAAGTGACACACTTACTGTTTCTGCCTGGCTGTATGTTACTGTTTCTACATGTTGTTTGAAAGGCATCACAGCTAAAAGATACAGAAAGGTATAGGTATAAGGCAAGGTGTACTCTATGAAAGTATAGGGTAGGTTTTTTTTTTGTTTCTTTATTCTTGTGTAGTATGAATCCAGAGCAATGCTAGATATGCCTACAAACTGAGCTATCATCAATCACTAGACATGTTTATTTACATTTGTTTTTGTCACATTTCCAGGCTTAGCTGGGGATCCTGAAGGCCAGAGAATATTAGTTGGAGTTTTTTTCCCAGGAAAAGTCTACTCATGGCTCTTCCTGAATACCTGAGAAACAAGGGACTTCCACTGTTAGGCATTTATAGTCTCAAGGTTGTATTGAACTCCTGAGAAATAATGAATAAAGAAGTAAGTAGCTAAACTGACAAGTTGGCTGGGTAATGACTAGCAAAGGTAGCATCAACTGTTAGTAGATTGAAAAGCCCATCAGGGCCTTTATGTCTGTCCGTCCACCCATCCGTCCGTCCACCCATCCGTTCATCCACCCACCCACCTACCCACCCATGATTTTTTTGAGACAGAGTCACTATATATAGTTCAGGCTAGGGGCTGGGGAGATAGCTCAGTGGCTTAAGCACCTACTCAGCAAGCACAAGGTTCTGAGTTCAATCCCTAGTACCCAAAAAAAAAAAAAAAAAAAAGTTCAAGTTGACCTTGATTTCACTATGTAGCCATGCTAGCCTCAAATTTTCAGCAGTCTTCTGGCCTCTGCCTCTTGAATTCTGGGGTTAGACTAGTCTGAAATATGCAGTCCTCTTGCCTCAGCTTCCCAGATTCTGGAATTACAGGCATGAATCTTTACATCTGGCTTCTTAGTGATCTTTTTAATTTATGAAGAATGTGGATGATTCTTGTCCTCTTAACATAGGCAGCCTTTTATGCTAGGTTGTGGTACTTTTGTTAGTAATTTCTATCCAAATATTTTTTTGCTAAATTTTTATTTTTAGTAGTAGATGTTTGCAGTATATAGAGATTACGTTCCTTGTAGAGTGTTGGTATATGTTTCTTTTTTTTTGTCGGACTGGGGATTGAACTCAGGCCCTTGAGCTTGCCAGGCAAGCATTTATTCTACTGAGCTATTTCCCCAGCCCTTTATTTTATTTTATTTTATTTTATTTTATTTTGTCTTTTTGAGACAGGGTCTCGCTATGCAGTTGAGGCTGGCCTTGAGCTCACTTTTGTAGCCCAGGCTGGTCTCGAACTCACACCAATCCTCCTGCCTCAGCCTCCCAAGTGCTGGGATTACAGGTGTGTGCCACCACGCCTGGCTTCCCCAACCCTTTAATTCTTTTTATGTCTGCTCTTTTTTCTTCCCTTTTCCTCTCCTGATCTCTTTCCTGTTTACAAAAGATTACCATTTCCTATTGTCTTTTA